>PVLD010011996.1:0-62443 GCA_004027595.1 Dinomys branickii | reverse complement strand
CCTACTATCTTCTCTATAATTTGGTATTTCCTTTAATGTTTTTGTGTTAACTAATGTGAAGATAACTATGTAATACAACATCCAGTGCTAATTCCCTACTATATTCTGTATAACTTTGTATTTTCTGTATTGTTTATGGCTTTTCTGGTTCATATGTCTCCATTCTTTTGTCTTTAAAATAAAATTAAAAAAAAAATTATAAGGTCACAGGGTCACAGTGTGATCCTCTGCTAAAAGGTCAGAGGCTGGGGTGTACTGTGTAATGTTTGCACAGAAACTTATTTTTTAAAATCTCTGAGTTGAGCTGGGCGTGGTGGCACCTGCCTGTAATCCCAGCACTCGGGAGGCTGAGGCAGAAGGATCGTTGGAAGTTTGAGACCAGCCTGGGCTACAAAGTGAGCTCAAGGCCAGCCTGAACTGCATAGTAAGACCCTGTCTCAAAAAGACAAAAAAAAAAAAAGGACTGAATTAGCATACCATTTGAATGCTGCTGCAACTATAATAAAGGTTCATCTTTTTTCTTTTCTGGTATCAGGAATTGAACTCAGGACTTCATGCTTGCCCGGCAAGCACTGTGCCACTGAGCTACATCTCCGGCCCTAAAGGTTCATCTTTAGGAAATGCTGATGGTGTACCAGGCCCCAGCACGTTACATGCATTCTTCTGAAGAATTCCCTCAACACCTTATGTTGTGGGAGTTATTATCATAAAGATTTTAAAGAGAAAGATCCAAGAGGTTTGAAGTAAAGTAACTTTCAGTCACATATACAGTACCGCTACTAAGAGCTGGAACCCAATGCAACCCTAGGACTATGTGCCCCCTAGAATTTGGCCTTTAACCGTTGACAAGACCCTTAAATGGCCCTATGTCTTGGCCCTGAGCCCTGGAAAGTTCCTTTGAATTTCTGCAGTAAGTTTCATTATCACGAGTGCTTTGCCGTAACAGAAGGTGCTAGTAGACAAAAGCGCTGGCCTGTGGGAAGTTTATTTAACAAATACTCCCTATAGCAGCATCTGGCAGTTTCAGATGGAAATATAGGATCAGGAGAATTCTCCCTTCTCCAACACAGCTACTTCAAAGAGCCACCCGGACAAGGTGCTGGCATCCAGCCCTGTCTGGTGGAGCTAGTTGTCCTCCACTGCAACTTAAGCACAGTGCTTAGCCTGGGGGCAGTTACAGGGGGCACAGGATGACTGGGCTCACGTAAACATCCCTAAGAGGCAGGCTGCAGTGAGGAATGAGTAGACAAGGCTGATGGAAAAGAGGTTCTCAGTCCTGCTCTTACGTTGGCCCTGTGGAGAATATAGAACCAAGGGGAACTGGGAGACGCTGGCCCCGAGCAACCATCACAAGTTATCAAAACTTTCTGAATGTGATGATGCCACTTTAAAATGGAATTTTTTCCTTGGTTTTTTAATTCCTTTCTGGGCTTGTGAAGTAGTATGAAGCCCTCCCTGTGGCGTGCAGGGCAGGTCCACTGCAGTCAAAGTGGAGGGGAGAGGAGCAGGAAGCACCCAGGAATTATCACGTTTACTCCTCGTCGGGAAAGCTGTAGCAGAGGCGTACAGCAGAGCAGATGCTCTGTAAGAACTTCCTGTGTTTTCCTGAAAAACAGTCTGAGACACGCTGGCTGGGTCCTCCTGACTTTACCCCAGCTGTAGACTGTACTATCTATAGCAAAACCACTTGGCAGGGTGGCGAGAATGGATCCTCAGCTGCCACTTAAAGCCTAAAATTTAAACACAGAGCAACTCGGGAGCCAAGTGCAGGGATGAAGCTGCGCTTCGGAACAGAACACACCTCTGAGGCCAGACGTGTTTAGCCGGGATTCCAAACCCAGCCCTCCTATTCACCACTGCTGAACCGAGAGCCAAGGAATCCCTTGGTCCCAGCATCCATGTGATGGAGACTACCAAACAACCAGCCAGCCACCCTCCTTCTCATCCAGGGAGGAAGTTTATTAGCAAAAGGCCACTGCTTCTCAGTTGCACTTCCAACTTGCAAATCACATATCAGACACCAGTTCTCCTTGGGCAGTTTCCGCACTGATGCCGGAATTGCAGCCTGCCTTTCCCATGTCCTATTCTGGAGGGGCTGTGCCCAGCAGTGGATGTGGTGGGACTGAGTCAGTCCAAGGGACTGCCGGCTGCGTGCACCCATCCACACATGAGCTCGCCTGTTAGCTAATGATGTCTGGATCTAAATGTCTCTGTCAAAGGCAGATTCCTGACCAACTCTCTCTTCCCAGGACATATGCGTATGTACAAAAACTCTGCTACAGAAAAACAAATTTTTTTTTTTGTACATGAGTCAAACTCAGGACCTTGTGCTTACCAGGCAGGCACTGTGCCACTGAACTATATCCCTGGCCTCACAGAAAATTTTTAAAAAGAAGAAAATCACCAGGCTAGGTCCTACTCTCCTTTCCACTGTTCAACTCAGCTGGTTTCCTCGACTGCAGAATTAGGAACAAGCTTTTCTAGCCATAACGGCCCCTCTACAGGAAATGATCTTCCTCTACAAATGGTAGACAACACATGTCCTGATATGTCTGAAGGACAAAGGGTCGTTTGTCTTTTAATCTCGTATGTGACTCACTTGTGGAGTGAGGGACTCATAGGCTGCTTCCTTCCTGCCCATTCTTCACAGTGAAGAGTCATTTTTGAGGCAAAGACTTTGTAAGCCGGGTCTTTAGTTAAACTGACTGATGAACAATTATTGGACTGAATGATCCCAGCAGGCACCTGGAGGTTCACCTGCTTTAATCAAAACTGGTCTAACCAGCAGGCTAATTTTAGCCTTTTGCTTGAACCTTTGCAGAGATAATTCTGATTTATTTATTTACTTATTTATTTTCTCTCCCATGCTGGGGGTCGAAGCCAGGGCCTCACACATGCTAGGCGAGCATTCTCCCACTGCTATACCCGCAGCCCTAAGGACATATGGTCGGGTGAGGTGGAACATGCCTATAATCCCAGACGCTTGGGAGGCCAAAGCAAGAGGATCACAAGTTTAAGGCGAGCCTGAGCAACTCAGCAAGACCCTGTCTTCAACAAGGAGAGAGGGAGTCTTCTGGGGATAAAGCTCAATACTCCCTGGGCTCAGTCACTAACATGCATTAAAACATATCAGCCATTTGAGCAAATTCTTGGTAATTTTAGGACAAATGGTAACGCCGAGCTCTCTGGATTCTGATTCTAAAGTCCCAGTGCTGGGTCTCACTACAGGCTGGCTTCGAACTTTTAGCCACCCTCTTGCCTCAGCCTCCCGAGTGCTGGGATTACAGGATGCCCCACCACGCCCAGGTGGTCTCTTCGTATTTCTGCCCAGGCAATGAGAACAGGAGCAGCAACCTGCTCCTCCTCCTCCCCCTCCCCCTCTTCTTCTTCTTCTTTTTCTCCTCTTCTGATAAAACACTCAAACCATTTTCCGAGCACCCAGTGTGGGTTGGACCACAGCTTTCTTTTGTCTTCTTAGAGGAATAACTTCCGGCTTTGATTGCAGAACCAAAAGATGTATTAGCCTGTGATCCAGATCTGAGGTTGGCTTTTCTGAGAAAAGGCAGGCTCTGGCTCTTCTCTTCTGGATTCTCCCCGCCAAGCGCACGGTTTGTGGCTGATGCCCAAGTCCTCTTTATCAGCTCTCAGGGAAAAAAATCCTGACATACAACAGTCACTGACTTTGCCACATCAGCTCTCTCCTAAATGCGTCAACTTTCGCAGCTGGCCTCTGCTGCTATCAGCTCTTCTTTTCTCCTGAGCTGGGTTCCCAGAGCCCTGGGTCTCCTGCCCCGCTCCTGCCCTACTCTCCCATCTGGGCTAGGGTTTCTAGGTTTTGTTGTTAGCATCGTTCTCTACTCTTACAGGTCCTCAGCCTCTGGTCTCTGACTCCAGTTCTGGGACTGGGAACTTGAACACTGAACACCTGACAAAAGGCCTACTAAAGGCACATTACAGAGGATTCAGTTATTTGCCAGGAAGCCAGGTCAAGGTGAGCGAAGAAAACTGCTTTCTCTAGGGCTGGGGCAGCCCCAGGAAAGGCCATCCTGATAACCCGTCACCCGCATACACCCCCCCCGCCTGCTCCCCAGAGGACATCCCCCCTAGAAATGGGCGGTGACATGTCAGGAGACAGGACGGACGGCGTAGGCAGCTTTAAGCAGCATTGCTCCACTTTCACAGCAGGTTTCCTGGTGGAACAAACATGGACATTCAGGGGCCATCATGAAAACCCCCCAGGTGTGCAGTGTCAAGGAGGCCCCCAATTCTAGGACACCAGGAACACCCAGGTACTCAGCGATCTCCCTCCACCAAGAACTCCATGGAAACAGCACAGGCGCCCAAGGACTCCAGCCAAGGCCTGCAGGGGCATTGTGCCTTGTCTAAAACAGAATCTGAGCCAACATCTTTCCTACCACCAGTACAAAGAGGAAGGGTTGGGCTTGGTGAGTTTAGACAACTTCTACCTGCCTCCTGTCCTAGAACCCTCACATCTCTGTGACGTAAGAAAGGAGGGTGTTCTTAACCCCATTTGAGAGAAAACACTGAGGCTTACAAAGGGGAAGAGAGAGCTCAAGGCCACACGATGAGGGGCTAAGAATAAACACAGGGTCCTTTGACTTCCAGTTCAGTGTTCAGGCTGCCAAACCACACCTCAGACTCTCAGCAATGTTGGGACAAGAGAGCCCCAGGAGATTAAGGACGTCCCAGCAACACCCGCACCTGGCCAAAGCAAGCACACCATGCAGAAGCATCCTCACGTCCACATCGACAGCTGCCCCAGCTCCTCTAGCACAGACACAGACCCGGCAGCCCCACTGACACTGCTCGCAAAACACAAACTTCGGCAATCCCAACAGCCAGTTCGACCCAGCAGAGCCTCAGGGACAAGACTGACTTCATCTGTCACAACACCGCTGCCACCACAAGGTGCAACCTAGGCCAACCTCTTGGTCAAGCACAGTGTCCCGCTCAGAGCATCTTCCACTTCCTCTCTTGTCACATTCACGAGCTAATTGAATTTGGGGTCTCTTCTGACCACTTGTGTTAGGAAGTTTCTGCCTCTCCAGACTTGACCCCCTTCCCTGGCCACTGAATTGCACATGCCAGGGAACCAGCCAGCAAAAACTTTGAAGCAGGACCCCTTTATAGTCCACTCTGGAACCTAATGACTCCTCCACCAGCCACAACAGTTCAGCGCTGTCTGAGAAATGTGTCCATCCTACCACCTAAGTAGCAGGTCTGTTTGGGCCCCACGCCTGGGAACCAACTGCCTCAGTCCTATCTGCTGGTCTTCTGGGACCTCCCATTCCAAGCACTCCAAGCTTCTTGGGAAGGAAGGGGTTGCAAACAGGTGGCTGGGTGGATGAAAACATTTGTCATTCAGTGAGAAGGGAGGACTGCGCAGAATGCAGTTGGAAGCAGGGTGGTCAAGACACCCCTGGGCTTCTGACACAAGTTCAGGCTCCTCTGGAAATGAAGAAAGAGTGGGGTAGATTACCTCGATTACAAATACTGCAGAAGGTGCTGGGCCCCTCGCTGTGCTTCTTCAGGTGGTCTGCCATGTATGCTGCCCGCAAATACTTCCCACACACCTGGCAGGGGACCTTGTCTTCATGACAGGCTAGATGGGAGCGCAGACGGTCTCGTGTAGCAAAAGAGGCATTGCAGGTCTGAGGGCAGAAAGGAAAAGAAGATGAGATGAAACCTAGTACTCCACACCGGACCAACTATACTGTGAAGCAAAAGCAGCTCCCACTCGTTGTCCGATTCCCTTTAGAATTAAGAGAGCTACAGAGTTTGGCTCATGGTCTTTACCCAGAATGCCAAGTGGCTGCTCGTGTTTCCTAAGATGCCTCCTCACAGGACACCTGAGTTGGAATGACAAGTTCTTTACCATCGACATGCCCAGCACATAGCAAGCTAAATTCTGTGCTCCTCTACAAAGCAAGGAATAAAGTACTTATTCGTCTTTAACCATGAATCACTGACTTTAGGTACACAGGCTGTAAATGAATTACAGATGAGTTGCTGGCATATAAACCAGTCTTCCTATTCTCCACACTGGGCTTTTCCTTCAATGCTTTAGACAAAGAATTTGATTTATTCATTTGAGTCAAAAGGGACATTAGTCTTGGTCTCAAAGAAATGGAAAGGCAGGATAAAACACAGAGATAACGCCTCATATTTTTTCTATTTATATTGAAAAAGCAGCCTATAAAACAGTAGTTCCAATTCTGCTAATATGAAAATTAACAGAAAGAACAAGCTGAAGGAAGACCCGAGGCTTCAAGAGCATCTGTGAAATGCTGAGGTGGGGAAGTGCCCATGGTAACTGGGAAGAGAATACCAGCCACTGCCTGAGCGAGCCCTGGCCTGACCCTGTTTGAAGCACTGGGCTTGCACACGCCACCCTTACAGCAGTCCCCCAAGGCACGCTGTGTGAGCACCTCCAGGAGCACATGGCTGCGGAAAACCAACACACGGTCTAGGGGAAGTGTCTGAGGAGTTGAAGGTTAGCAGACTTCTCCCCAGATTTGACACCGGGCATTCTCTCTCCCCAACACCCTTTCCTCCGCTGGGTGGGCAAAGGGTAACGAGGCCTGAGAGAGGCGCATCTGGTAACTTTCAAGCTATTCGGGCTCCGTGCAGGTGCTGCAGGGGCTCTGGGCAGGTTTGACTTACTTCTTCGGTCCATGTGTGCATGAGTGCGTGTGTTTACTGTTTTAGAACCGCAAGAGAAAGCAACATTCACCTTTAAGGGCATTGCAAAGTGTCTGTGATCCCACTGAAGAGCGCCACCCATGGACTTGCTAGAATGGAGCTGCCTCTATAATCTGTTCAGAAGTGGCTTCTGAGAACCTGCGAACTTGAGGTAAGTGTCGGAACACGATCACCACACACAGACCTTCGTCCATCTCCTTACCGTACAAAGCAAGATGCCAGCATGTACCACCCATCCCAGATACTTGCACTACAATCCTTGCTATGCCGAGTCACTGTCTTTTTCAGTAAATGTTACAAATTTGGAGCAATTTATACAAGTGAAACAGTGCATTTGTTTTGTGTGTGTGTGTGTGTGTGTGTGTGTGTGTGTGTGTGTCCGCGCACGCATGGTATGCGTTTGATTAACAAGGAAGCTCTAACTTCAAAAACTGAACGTGCCCAAAGCACAAGACTCAACTGCTTCAGCAAGCAGCAGTCTGAACACCGTCCCCAGGGGCAGGCCAGTATGCCACCCGTCTTTTCAGGTACCCTGACATCTCATCTTTTCCATCTTACTGCTGAGCAAGTGGAGGCTCTGAATAGAGCTCCGATGTGAACCAGCCCAAAGTCTGTGCGCTAACCATCTCCAAATCCAGGAGACATGGGATCTTGTGAGCAAAAGGTCTTGACCCACATTAACGCAGTGTATCTGGTACTATGGCTCCCCAGGCCAGGAAGGGCGAATGGATTTGTGCAGAGATTTCTACGTGACTCAGAAAGCATCCTGGACACTTGGTCTCATGGTCACAGGGAGGCTCCACCTCAGTGGCCACAGAGACCTCATGACCTGGCGATGGGTTACATGTCTGAGAAGAAAACTCCCAGCCCATTTATCCAGGAGTAGGAGCTGGCCCTGCCAGGCAGTGACCCGAGGAGCACACTTCCAGTGGCGAGAGGGAATGTGTTCTGAGTCCTACAAGTGGAAAGAACCAGTATGGACATGTTTTTTTTTTTTAAAAAAGGAACTTAAAGCATGCATTCAGGATTGTGTCTTCCACAGTCCCTGGGAGAGGGCGCCACTAGAGGGCTACGAAAGGGGTGCCTTGTTTCTCTTCCCAGCCCTCTTGTGGGACCTCTCCTCAGAAGCCTTTGCCTGTCATGCTTTGCTACCTGAAGATGATGGACAGCCAAGCCTCCACTACCCACAAGTGGATTATCTGTATGAGGATTAACTAAGCAAAATACAAATCCCAGACTGAGCTGGCTCTCCCCACCCCATCCTCCACTGATTATTTCTCAAGAAATGTAAGCTTCCTTTAGTCTGAGCAAACTTAACAAGTAATGTAAATTCTACTGCTGGGAGTTAAAAACCCACACACACACACACAACAAAAACTTTCACCGTGCTACAAAACTAAAGTCAAAGTGATTGTTGGCTTCTCCATGCCAGGAATGACCCTCTGTGGCTGCAGGCCCCAGGATTTTCTGAGGTAAAGTGTAGAAGTATGAGTCCAAGCCTCGGCCTGCCAGAAGGTCAGAGAACACAGAACATGAAAACCCAGGCCATACAACCCAGGAGAAAAGTGGCTGAGGGAAGGGGACATCCAGGACCTCCATGCCGGGTCCACTCAGGAGAAAAGCACTCCCTGTCCAGGAAACAGGGAGAAGACAGAGGAATCGAGAGAAAACAGCCAGCCAGCCGCAGAACGCTGATTGCCTGTGGCACTTGGGCAGCCTGCCATCATTAGAAGGCAAACCTGCCAGCTCCTGGTCCAGCCCTCCTGAGCTCGTCATCATCACTCAATGACGAGCCAGTCATGCTTGCCTCGCACATTGCCTCAAGCTTTCCTTCCTAGCATCAAGCAGCTTCGGAACGGGGGCCCAAATGGTACCAAGGACATCAGTGCCTACTCCTAAGCCAGGTGGTCTTCTAAGTCTGGTAGCCTCAGGGGGCGTTCTGAGCAGCCCACAAAAATCTAAGGGCAGTGCATGGAGATCCAGCTCCACGGGCCTTGTCAGCCTCCTGTTTGAGTGTACCCCAACTCACCCCTTCTCTAACCAGCTTGAGAACTGGGGGCTGTTGGGAGCAATGAAAGATCTGAGCTGCTCTAGCCCCTCAACTTCAGGCTGAACCCCACCTAACCCGGCAGCGCCTGGGGCACGCGGGTAGTTGACACTCAGACCAAGCCTCGCACTTCGCGCCTCTACCTTTACATGGCCCTTCCCCTCTACGCTGAAGCCCCACTCTCTGGAACTGGCCCCTCTCATCGTCTGCAGCATCAGGAGCAGCTAGAGGTACGGCTCAGGCCCAGCCTTGGGGGCGCAAGGAAGCAACTCCCAGGGAGCCAGCTCTGTACCTCCGAGGCTTTCAGCACGCCACCCCGGGCCAAACAGACGCCCCTGCTGTTTACTCAAGCTCAGCTAGCTGGCCAGCCGAGAGCCACCGTGTCTTCTTCACCTGCTGGGTCCTTCTTGGGGACACCTGGCTACAGAGCTAAACATGGACCAGCAGGTCTGGGAGAGTGTGCGGAAGGGGCAGGAGTGGACTTGTACACCAAGGGACAGCGATGTCAGTGTTATGACACAGACCAAGGACAAAACACACAAAGCCTCAAAAGTTAGAATGAAAACTTTATCATCACTGCTGTTCCCCCCCGCAGAGCCTGCAGGGTGGGGGGCTAAGGACACACCAGTGGGATCCAGGAGGTTCTACATCTCTTTTATCAGCTCCTAAAGCCGCATACTGGGGTGGCCCAATGTAAAGCCCCATGTTAGTTTAGTTCCTGAGCAGACCAGCTTTAAAAAAAAAACCACACACACACCTCAAAAACATGAAAATCTAATTCATTGCCAGAAACAAAAGCAGGACCCGTCTGAGCAGAAGGGAGCAGGGCAGCACAGGTGACCCACTTGGAGTTGTGCCAGAGGCTTCCCTGGAGGCAGATCCAGTCCCACAGTGGGAGAAGGGGTAGCCAGACCCTGTTCTAGAGACCCCGTGCCTTGTGGGAAGTGATACTGGGGCAGGGGACAGAAAAGCTGGTGGCTAAATTCCTGGGAACGCACCAACCTCCAAAACCACCCTGGCAAAGACAGATGCCCAGGGGGGCCACCTCTTCAGCGGGGTCGGGTAGAGAGCCCAGAAAGAAACTTGCAGGCTATGGGGGAATCCAGAAAGGTCCTCCTTGCTACTACTACCTGGGAGCCACGTAGAAAAAGCTCCCTGGAAGAGCTGAGCCGGGCAGTGGGCAGAAACCACCTTGCTGGCCTCTCCCAAAAAGCAGGGGTCTCGGCCAGCCATCATTCATTTCCTCTACCATACACCCTCTTCAGAGAGGCCAATGCTAGCCTACAGGCCACTGGGTGAAGGCCCGGCTGCCCTCTGGGGCAGTCCAGCCCTGCCTGAGATATCCCGCTGGGGCTGGGCAGAAGAGAGTGTTGCTGGAGTGTGCTGCGCCCAGGTTTTCCAGGGCTGGGAATGACTTTTTTAGAGAAAGGGAAAAGGTGGTGTCAGGAACCGAATGGGACGACCTCCACAAAGCAGGCTGGGCAAAGTCCCATGATGGCAGGTCGCTAGGAAGAGGTTCCAGGGGCGGCAGGCCGCTGCTGCTCCCAACCCACACCTGGAAAAAGGGCAGAGAGTGCAGGTTACCCCCCCAGGCCACCGGGCACGCCCCCACTGCCCGCTGGGCTCCTCCTATTCTGCCCAGGCCACTCAGCTCACTACCTGAGAGTCAGAATATGCCGGGATGAGAAAATCAAGAGACAGAGGCAGAGAAGGCAGCAGGCACACAGAGCCCAGCAGGCCCACCCTGGGTCACCCTTCTTGGGCGGGTTGCCTTGCCCTGTCTGTGAACACCATCCACACCCAGCCCCTGGGCTCTTTGCCCTGCCACAGTGCCTCCACCCCCCTACAGGTCTCGAGGAACCCACCCCCTTTGCAATCAGTTAGCTAAGGAGAAGCAGCTCCTCCCTGCGAGAGGTTCTGGTGAGTGACCTGCAACATTACACTGCCCTCAGGAACAGTTGGCAGGAACTTGGCAAGGGATGTCAACCAAGGAGAAGAAAGAAAGAGGCGTATTTTCCATTCACATAGAAATATTCAGTGGCCAGGAGAGGAAACTCAGTTTTCTGGGTGCCAGCAGAACCCCCAAATACTGACCAAGCCGATGTGGTTACAAACCTGACCCAGCCTTCCCCACCTGCGGCTGCTACACAGAGCACTCAGAGAAAGCTAGGACCCTAGCTCGCCAGTCCTCCTTAGAAACCATGGCTGTTTGCACTCACAGCTCAGGAGAGGTTAGACAGGCGCCGGCACTGAGAGAGAAGACCACCCCTTCCCACCTTCCTGCCCCACCCGACCGCCTTGACTGAGGGCCCCAGAAAGAACTCCGCGGCAGTCAGACAGAAAGAAGAGTTATTGACTGGATCATGAGGGGCCTTTTCAAAATCCCAGCAGTCCCTATGAACTGCTGAGAACCAGCAGCCTGGCCCAGCGAGGTGCCAGGTCCCCCAGGACAACGCTTGTACAGTGTGGCCCACCATCCAAAGAGCCAACAAACACCAGAAGAAAGCCAAGCAACAGAGTGAAGACACAAGACAGGGGGGAACCAGGACCCAGCAGTCAGGGAGGGAGCACCAGCCCGGGAGGAAAGGACTGAGGTGAAGAACAAAGGAGGACACAGGGAGGGTGGGGGGCAGAGCGGGAGGTGTGCGAAGCAGTGGTCAGGCAGCCGGCCCTAGCACACACAGCAGCTCGCTCACGGGCACAGCTGTGAGGATAGCAACATTCTCCTCCCTCCCATCTTTGCCCCAGCCCGACCCCTACCTGACACTTGTGAGGCCGTTCAGAAGTGTGCACCTGCTTGATGTGTCCATTCAAGTGATCAGGCCTGGAAGAGAGAGAGCCAACAAGGACTTTAAAACAAGGTATCAGCCAGGCATAGTAGCACACGACTGTAATCCCAGCACTCAGAAGGCTGAGGCAGAAGGATCGACGCAAGTTTGAGGCCAGCATGGACTACCTAGTGAGTTTAAGGCTAGTCTGAACTACACAGTGAGACCCTGTCTGAAAACAAAACACAAGATTTCAAGATGGGGCATAAACATGGCCAGACCCCACCACCCACATCCACCGCTGGGAGACGACTCCTCTTCCCCACCCCAGTATGACAAAGACAAAGTCACCACCCAGCTCTGGCTCCACAGGCCTAGGCTTCTCTGCCCTGCTTTGCTCTAGAGGGGGAAGGGAACGTTCATCTCTGATCTTGCCACATTCTCCCCAGCCCCCACCAGCTCCCCCTAGCAGAAACTCAATGATTTCTAGGACTGGAGGCTGCAGCTTTAAAACGAAACAGGGCTGCCTTGCTGCGGCCTTTCTGGGAGGGGGGGTGTGATTCATTGTCCACACTAAAGCCCCTTAGAAACTCAGCGCTCCCCTCCCCCACCCTCTCCCGCCACAGCAGCCAATGAATGCCACCCGGATGGAATTCAGTCCCCAGAGGCCATCCATGGAGCCTTAAGTCCCCAGCTGGGCTGGTAAGCCAGATGCCCGCCAGAGCAGGTGGGCAGGGGCTGCCTGACCGGTAAGACTGGTTCCTGTGGGGCCCCTCCGAGGGAGTTCAGCATCCCTAGGTTCACACACAAGGTCCTCAGGATTCAAGTTAAAATCACCCTTCTATTCTGACTGCTCTCCAAGAGGAAAAACAAACAGCCTTCTGTATACAGACAAGTCCTCAGTTCCTCACCAGGCTCACGAGAAACTGAATATAAAAGAGGTCTTGCCCTCTTTCCATTCTGTCCGGAGAACACACGGAGGATCTGTGGGTTCCTTGGGCTCTGGACCCACCAGGTCAGAGCAGATCAAAGATTATAAGGCATTATAAGGCACCTCTGGGTGCCCGGCTCTGGATCTGTGGATCCCAGGGTCACGTGAGGTGCAAAGCTGGAGCCTACCAGACCCAGGATCCCCAGTGCTCTGTGCTAGACGGGCTGGGGCCTCGGGAGTGTAAGGAGTCCCAGCTGCACTTGTTCCAGTTCCTCCCTCAACAGCCATTCAAGAGGAAGGAAGGTCGAGGGAGGAGCCCAGCCTCCTGCCCCCAAAACGGGGCCCCACGCCTGGTGCCAGAAACACAAAGGGATCCTAGGGAGAAGAATGGCAAGGCCTGGTGGCTCTGGCCTGAGAAATCCAGTCCCTTCCCACAGGCCCTGAGGAGGAGAGATGGTAGGGCAAGCCTAGTGCCAAAGAACCTGCCTCCAGGAAGAGAAAGCAGCTCTTGGCCACAGCATCTCAAAAAGAGGGCCCTTAAGACACTCTCCTAAACCTGGCATGGACCTATAAGGGCTACTGACCCACCCCTCAACAAGTCCCCCATCCCCAGGTCTGGGAACTGTCTCATATGAGCCAGGACTAAGATGGGGTTGAGGGGCTGCCCTTCTCACCTGGAGAAGCCTTTCCCACAGCTCTGGCAGATGTAGGGCTTGCCCACAGACCCATCATGGGACCGCACATGGTAGGACATGCGGTCTTTTCTCTTGAACCGCAGCCCACACACGGGACAGGAGTAGGGCTTCTCTCCAGAGTGGGACAGCTTGTGCCGGTTGAGATGGTACACGTCACGGAAGATCTTGCCGCAGATCTCACAAGCCACCTGCTTCCTGGTCCGGCTCCTCTTTCGGGGGCCATCAGGATCCTCAGAGATGGGCAGCCCGTTCTCACCCAGCCTTGGAGGAGGAAGGTCGATGTAACCCAGCTGGAGGCTGGTGACACCGTGCTGGGCCTCATGCTGCCGGAGCCGGTTGGCATCAGTAAACACCTTCCCACACAGGCCACAGGGAAGGATGCCTGCCTCCCGCAGGCCCCCGGGGGACCCTAACATCGAGTCCAGCAGGTTGGCCTTCCTTGGGCGGCCCCGGCCTCGCTTGCCAGTCAGTGGAGGGGTGCTGGATGCCACACTGGGGAATGGGGAAGTCAGCAGTTGAGGGGACAAGGGTCCGGCCACCATGGGCAAGCGGTCCACCCCAGGTAACACAGGCAAGGAGGCCTGGCTCGAAATGGCTGCACCAGCAGCTCGGGCAGCTTCCTCTTCAGGCTGCATGCTGCCGGCGATGCCATTACTGTTGGCAGCCAAGGCTGCCCCGTTGGTCATGTCCAAAGGGAAACCCAAGTCAGAAGTTCCAGGGGGCCGAAAGAGCATGATGTCTGCCCGGGCAGGGGGCACCAGGATCTGCACGTTAGACTGTTTGATGACTTCCTGGCAGATCTCGATGACCGACCTCATCAGCAGGAACTTGGCGGCCGTCATGAGCTCGGGGAAGCTCTCCAGGCGGACCACGATGCGGGAAGTGTAGGCGAAGTCCAGAATGTCCCCAAACACCTTGGAGCTGATGGTGTGCATCTCAAGCTCTCGGCTGCCCCCGGCCCCGCCGCCCGGGGCTGCCGCTGCGCCCCCCACATCAGCGGGACCCCCGTCGGCAGCTCCGCCATCGCCCAACTGGGCGCTGAACACCGACTCAAAGTACTCGCTGCAGGCGGCCAGCACGGCGCGGTGTGCTGGGAAGCTCTCATCGCCTACCCGCAGGAGCACGTCGCAGAAGCGCCCGCCGTTTTTGCGCTGCTGGTTCAGATTGTGCAGCATCTCCGTACTGTGTCTGCTCACCTGGTAGGTGTAGCAGCCCGACGGGCCGCAGGAAGCGTCGTTTACCCGCTCCATGGCCGCAGCCCCCTCCCCACTGGCCGGGCCGCAGCACCCGCCCGCCCCCTCCCTTCCCCTAAGCCGCGAGAAGCGGGGCGCAGCGGAAGTGTCCACACTCTCCACACGTGCGGGCCCGGGGCTCTGTAGTCTCGCAGGTGCGCCTAGCGCACACGCCCCCTGCCCGGATCGGAATGTCTAGACTGCTGGGTGCACCACCCCACACATAGCTGCCCCCACCCACGTTGGATCGCGCGCGGCTCCGCTCTCACAGCCTGCCCGCCTCCCCTTCTTCTACCTTCCGGGGGTGGGGGGACGCGAGCAAAGAGGTGCGCCCCTCCTGCCAACGCGCCTGCCACCTCCCCTCCCGACCGCCAGGCGGCGCCGGCGTGCGGCCAAGAAGCGCGCGCGCACGTGGGGAGGAGGAGGAGGGGGCCCTCCGCGCAAGCGCGCGCGCGCGTTCCGCGGCTTTTCCCGGGCCCGCTGGGGGCGCGCGCTGCGTCCCCTGCAAAGCGCGAGCCGGGGCGGGGGCGCTGGAGCAAAGGAAACAAAAGGCGAAGGCGGCGGTAGCGCGGGGCGCGCTCGGGGCGGCGGCGCGGCCGGTCCTGGAGCCTGGCTGCGGCGGCGGCGGCGGCTGAATCGAGCGGGCGGCGGCGGCGGCAGGGCGGGCCCTTCCCCGGGCCAGGCGCGGGCGGCGGCAGAGCGGCGGCGCTGCGGCCCCGGGCTCCGTGTGTTCGGAGCGGAGGAAAGATGGCAGCGGCTGCACTTCCTCTTGCACTTTCACCCCTGGGGGGAGGAGAAGGAGGGGGCGATACCAACAACACCCCCCCTCGCTTGCAGAAAAAAAAAAACCGAAACAGCCTGCTCGGCGTGGGGTCCCCCGGTCCTGCACGTGCGCGCCCGGATCCCTAGCCCCAGTCGCCCCGCGCTGCAAACTTTCCACTTTCTTTGTGCCGAGCGGCCCCCCCCTCACCGAGCCGAGGATGCACGTCCCCCCGTCCCTATTTATACCCCCCCATAGCTCCGCTCCCCCCGCTTCCTGCCCCCCCTCCCCATTCCCCAGCTCCGCCAATGCTAGCGCAGCCTGAGCCCCCGTCCGGCCCCCGCCTCCCCACCCCGCCCGCGGGTCCGGGGGCTGCAGTCTCAGCCCCCCCTCCCCAGACCAATGCAAACGTAGCTCAGACCCAGCAAACCAACTCCCGCTGCCCCTCCCCTGCCCTCGGAGAGTGCGGGCGAGCGGGCGGGGTGGGGGCGTCAGGGTGCAGATCCGGGCCCCCCAGTCTGCTGTACGCACCCGCCGGTCAGTCTGGCGTCGATACCCTTCGTATCCCCGTTTTGATGCGCGAAATCTCCCGTCGTCGCCTGCGATTGCCTCACTGTTTCCAACCTCAGATAGGGCCCGGGGTCTTGCCCGGGGGCAGACCGAACCTCGGTGGCTGCTTCTGTACACCGTGCAGTAACCGAAGTGAATAGGATGCGCACCTAGGAGAGCTAGGAAGATGAGGGCAGCGGCCAGCCTCTCCCCTAAACCGCCGCTCCTCGAGCTTTGTGCCTCGGGGAATGGGAAGTCACCAGCGCTGGAAAACGACCCCATAAGGGCAAAGGACCGGAGCAGGACGCCCAGCGCATCCCAAGTCTCCAGGGAAGCAGGGGTACCAGAGGACTCGGGGAGCGCCTTCAGCCTTCCCAATCCCGGAGCATCCTCTGCGCACCCAGCCCCGAGAGACGCCAAGCGTTCTGGCCATGCACCCCGCCGCCAGGCCCGGGCGCTTTGTCCCCTTCGTGCTACCGCGCGAAGGTTGGACACCGAGATTCGCCAGCCCAGGAAGCGCTGGCGGCCGCCGAAGAGCCTCGCGGCTCAGAGCCTGGGGTTGCAGGCGGGAAGTTCCCATAGTTGTAAAGAGGGAGCGAAGTATGCGTTCCAAACTTTCCACGGTTCCAAACTGAGCGCTTCCATTAAAAGAAGCGGTGTGTGGGGAAAAGCATTCTGGGTATTAGCATGCAAATGAACGGGCCCGGCTTCCAACGCCGTTCGGGATTCCCACCGCTACCGCGCCGCGCGCCTAGTTTGCGCCCAGCCACGCGCACCCTGGGGCTTCCGGGCATGGCGCCGCTGGGGGACCCAAGTTCACATTTTAGACCCGCGCCCTCTTGTTATGTGTCCTGTTGTCAGTTGCTTGATTCTTGAGTCTCAGTTCAATGAAGTCAGTTTTCTAACCTGTACACCGGAGACAGCAGCACCTGTCTCCTGCGGGGCAGAAGATTCAAGATCATGTCTGCACATGGATGTGCCGAACCCGCGTTGCTGAGAGAATGAGCACAGCCTGAGGACTGTTTCTGAGCCTGGAGGTTGGAGATGAGTACTCTTACACCCGGTGTGTCAGGCTTCTGCCTAAACCTCTCAGCCACAGCTTCTGGAAACTGGCAGTTATATTTTTTCCAAGAGCACCGTTGGGAGCAGCCACAAGGAAAGGACAGGGACCTGATTACTGAGTGTGCGCTGTGTAATACAGCTTCTCTCCAAGGCACGTGTGGATGTTCCCGTTTATTACAGAAGATATCTGGGGAAATGAGTGACTTGCCCAAGGCCACACAGTGATGGAGCCAGGATTTGTAAGGGACTTGACTGGCCCCAGTCAGTGGCTTGTGAACCTCGTCAGTGTCTCTCCCATGAACCATGCAGTGTGTCTGTCCGCCATGCTCACGCAACAGGGTGCGGAAGCTAGCTGCATTGTAGAGGACTAACATCCTGGAAAGATGCATTGAGAGGATACTCTCAGGGTCCTCACCCGCGGTGGTCTGATAAAAAGGGGAAGATGCATCAGCCCCATCCTGCACCCAAGAAACCTGAAGCTCAAGGAACCCGAAGATCCCAGGGTTCCATTTTGCGGAAGTAGCCAGAGACAGGTCCAGACGCCACTTCTGCTCCCAGCCCAGGGCTGCGGGTTTAGCTGGGTGAGATGAGTGCCTGGCGGGCATACACAGGGCCCTGGGTTCAGCCTTAGCAATGCTGATGCCAGCCCAGAGCTTTTTCCTGCATGTCATATGAGCAATATTATTGTTCAGGGGCCAGAGAGTTGGTGACTATGTCAACTTCATTTATTACTGTGTTTTCAGTCTTGACCATCTCTTGGGCCCCCAGGAATCTATTCTATAACTTCGGGCTTTACGATGTGCTTACAGGATAAATGTCTTTTATTTAATCGAGGTGAAGGGGCTGGGGATATAGCTCAGTGGAATAAGCGCTTGCCTAGCAAGCGCAGGGTCCTGAGTTCGATCCCCAGTACTGCAAAAAAAAAAAAATAATAATAATCGAGGTGAAATTCACATGACGAAATTAACTGCACTAAAGTTTATAATTCACTAGCACTTAGTACTTTCACCACGTTGTGCAACAGCTACGTGTATCAAGCTGCAAAGGGCTAGGGATACAGCTCAGCCACACAAGCGCCTCCCTGGCAAGCACAAGGTCCCAAGTTCGATTCCCGGTACCAAAAAAAAAAAGCTGCAAAACATTTTCATCTCTTCAAAAGAAACCTATACCCATTAAAAAGTCATTCCTTGGCCTAGGATGGCCCTGTGGTAGAAGCCTTTCCTAATATGCAAGAGGCCTGTGGTTCAATCCTTAGCACAGCCAAAAAGAAAAATTCCCTCCTTATTCCCCTTTCCTTCCACCCCCTGGCAACCACCAATCTGAATTCTCTTTAGGGATGTACCCATTCCAGATAGTTTATATAAATGGAATTATAGGGTCAGGGATATAGCTCCGTGGCATAAGTGCCTGCCTGGCAAGTGCAAGGTCCTGAGTTTGAATTCTAGTTTCAAAAAAATCAAATTTTACATGTGCCTTTTGGCTTCTTAGCACAATGTTTTTAAGATTCATCTGCACTGTAAATGTATCAATACTTTATTTCTTTTTATGGCCAAATAATATTCCATTGTGTGGCCATAACACCTTTATCTGTTCCATTTATTGATGGTGCTACAGTGAACATTTATTCAAAGTGATTATTTCTATTTCCATATATCTAGAAGTAGGAAGGCTAGGTCATGCGATAAATCTATGTCTAACTTTTCATGGAACCACCAAATTATTCACAGTGGCTATACTGTTTATATTCCTACCACACAGATCTTTCTATAAGTAATTTCAGAGGTGAACAAACCTCCCCTGTTAGGAATAAGATGCTAAGGCCAGAGACTTTAAGTGGTTTTTTAAAATTTTTCTCCAAGGTCACCCAGCAGGGTCTGGACTAAAATCAAACTGTCCTGACTTCCTGGCCTGTCAACCACCAACAACTTCCACCCCACACACCGTATAAAGACCTGGACTACCTACCAGAGCACTCATCCATTGGGCTGACAGAGCTCTCCAGTGGAACACTGAGTTAACCATATTTGTGAAGCTCTTTCTGCCTCAGCATCCATTGAAAGAGCTTAACACCATGTTTCCAATTTCTAGGCTACACCTTGAAAAACATACAGAGCTCACAGTCCCCAAGTCTGCCTCCTGCCGCTGGCCTGTTGGACCTTCTTCTGTTGCCATAGAAACCATGCGCCTCAGTTTTGGCTGTACACCAGCTGGATAGTGAACTGAGAACATCCTTGTCTCCCAGACTAAGTGGGGCTACAAGGTCATTCATTCATTCACTAGCTTGATACTGATTGAGCACCTACTAAGCACTAGCATCCCCCCTCATGCAAAGGATATAGCAGTGAACAAGCCAGACCACAGACCCTATCCTCAAGCACCCTGAAGTCTCAGGATAAACAAGGAAACAATAAACCCCTCTCCTTGCTCCCCTTCCCAGCTCAGATTCTCCCATCCTTTTGGGCCCTGCTCAAATCCGCTAACCCAGACTGTCCTCTTTAAGAGCCTGGAGTCAAATGCTCTTGGCCCTCATGGTGCTTTTCTGCTTTTCTTCTGATTGCAGAAGTGATAAATACGTTGCACAAAATGTAGAAAATATATGAACACACCAAGAAGGAAAATAAATCAGGTGTGGTGGTGTACACCCGCAATCCAGTAGTCTGGGAGGCTGAGGTGGGAGTATCGCAGGACTGAGCCCAGCCCGGGCAACTTAATGACTTAGTGAAACCCTATTTCAAAATAAAAAATAAAGGGCTAGAGATGTATCTCAGTGTGAAAGTCCTGGGTCTATTCCCTGGTGCCATACATACACATACACATACACACATATGCAGAAGAGAAAGAAGGGAGAAAGATGTTTTTTTGAGACAGGGTCTCACTTTGTAATTCAGGCTGGCCTTGAACTCACTATGTGGTGCAGGCTGGCCTCAAACTAGTGGCAGTCCTCCTGGTTCAGCCTGCTGAGTGCTGGGATTACAGCTGGGCCCCACCACACTTGGGTCAGAAAAGATATTTAATTTATTTTTTCCCTGTTTCCTTTTTTGTTTTTTTGAGATAGGGTCTTGCTCTGCAGTTTAGGCTGAACTTGAACTCACTATGTAGCCCAGGCTGGGCTCAAATTTATGGCAATCCTCCTGCCTCAGCCTCCCGAGTGCTGGGATTACAGGTGTGTACCACCGCACCTGGCTAAGATGTTTAATATCACCACTGAGAGTTAAGTGCTGCCAAGATTTCCTTTTGATTTTCTCTACATATGTGTAATCTTCTGCTTTATTTTATATTAATATTTGTATTTGTTGATAGTACTGGGGATTAAATCTAGGGCCTTTATACTGAATTACATCTCTAGCCCTTTGTGTGTGGGGAGGGGAGGGTCCTCCATAAATTACTAAATTGCCAAGACTGAGCTTGAATTTTTGTCGTTGTTGTTTTTGGTTGTTTTGGTACTGGGAATCAAACTCAGGACCTTGCACTTGCCAGGCAGGCGCTTGTGTGTCTGAACTATATCCCTGGCCCCTGAATTGGAATTTGTGATCCTCCTGTCTCAGCCTCCCAGAGTACTGGAATTACAGGCATGAATCACTGTGCCTGGCTATTTATTTCATTTTTTAAAACAAGGCAAATTTCTCTCGCTAAATTGTCCAGGCTGTGCTCAAACTCACAATCCTCTGCCGTTAGGCTTCTGAATAGCTGGGATTACAGACCTGTGCCGTCATACCTGGCAGCAGCTGCTTCTGCTTCTTCTGGTGGTGTTACTGGCTCCTATTTTATATACTGCCTCATAATCATGTCTCCCGAAAATGTCTTATCTTCCAGAAAGTTTCGAGAGTTCCCCCAAGGCAAGGGCAAGGAGGATAACAAATATCAGGAAGCACTACTGGTTCCAGCTACGGGGCTGTGCAGTTCTTGGTTTACCCTCGGATACAACCTTATGCGGGGTCTACTTGGATGATTCCCATTTTGCAGATGAAGAAACTGAGAATTGGCCAGATAAGGAAGGGAAGCCCAGAGGGCACAATAGGGCCAGGCCGCGGGGGACAAGGGACGAGGGGGTGGGGGTGGCTCTGCCAGCTCCAGAGCTTTCCCCAAACACCCGGACTGGCAGACTTAGCTGGGAGCCTAATGGGAGCAGGTGACGGAGGGAAGCTCAGGAATGAGGTGCCCTAGTTTCTGCCAGGCAACAAGAAACCACGCTATGCACTTTTATCAGGCCTGCTTAGAAGGATGCGAAGCCAGCCCACTTCCTTCTCCATCCTCAGCGTGGGGCTGGGTTGGCTCACTGAGAACAATACCGGGTAAGGTCATTCTGTGAGCAGTCCTAGCACCCCACGCAGGAGCAGAGCACAGGGTGTGAAGCCAGGCAGACGTAAGTTCAGGTTCCAGCTTTGCATCTTACTGATAGGGCGGCTTTGAGTGAAATGTGCTGGGAGTTCATTTAGCAGCCCCTGCCTTCCTTCACGGGTGAGATCATGGCGGCCTTTTTATAATTGGTTTTTCTTTAGAGACAGAATCTCTCTCTGTTGAACTTCTCAGTTCAAGCAGTCCTCCTGCTTCAGTCTTACGAGTAAGTGGAGCTGCAGGCGTGTGCTACCCTGTCCAGCATAACCCCTTTGTATACATGAGCTAACTAGAAAGTCAGGGGGTTGTCCAGGCCTGCACCAATGGCGGGCGAAGTCCACACAGGGCTCAGGCCTCCCCAGCTCCAACAGCCACGCTCTTCCCAGGGAGCCCTGGGCCGCTTTCCTTTCTTTACAATTGTGTTTCCATTTGAACTTCATCCAGGATGGTGCAGGGGCCAGAGGTATAGGGATCCCCACCTCCAAGCGCCCCACTCTGGTTATCTCTGCTCCTCTGCACTGTGGTCTCTGGGTGCCTGACAGGGACCCTGTAGGCTGTGGTTTATCGTTGCCCATGTTTCCTGCCTCTCAGTCACCAGCAGGGACCTTAACTCTCTTTCAGTTAATCAGGAAGAGAAAAAGAAAAAAGATCCTATGCAACTGTTTTATATCTTCTATACCTTATGAGGACTTTCTTCTTCCTGTGGGGGCGTGCTGAGGATTGGACCTGGGGCCTCCCACATAGGAAGTTTGTCCTCTGCTGCTTAGCTACACCCGCAGCCTCAGAATTTTCTCTTTTGTTCCTGATTACTGTAACTGAAGGAGAGAGTGTCAAGGTGCTATTGGTGATATGATCAGTGATGCATAGTGACTGTCTTACACACACAGGCGCACACACACGCACACACACACATGCACACGCACATGGCAAATGGTCAACTCAAGGAAACTAGCTACATAGTGCAGAGAAAGAATTAATATTCTTCATATAAAGAGTTCTTAAAGATCAATTAAACATATAAAGACCCCAATAATTTAGATACTCATTTCCATGGATTTTAAGCGTTTTGTGAAATTAGCATTTTTCAAAATTAATTCATTTAAAAAAGAATGCTATGAATTATACCTGTAGGTATAATCTAGGAGGCTGAGGCAGGAAAATTATAAATTTGAGTCCAGACCAGGCAATTTAGAGATTTAGTGTGCCCCTGTATCAAAAATAAATTGAAAAAGGGCTGACTGTATCTCAGTGTCAAGACCCGGGGTTCACTCTCCCATACCACAAATAAAAACCCAAAGAAACCCTCCATGCACAATGTAATGAATACACTAAATGCCACTATGAATATACTGAAGTGCATGTGATGAACAATGTGGTTTTCTCTTTCTTTTTCTTTTTTTTTGTCTTTTTGAGACAGGGTCTCGCTATAGAGTCCAGGCTGGCCTTGAGCTCATTTTGTAGCCCAGGCTGATCTCGAACTTGCAAAAATCCTCCTGCCTCGGCCTCCTGAGTGCTGGGATTACAGGGGTGCACCAGCATGCCTGGCTGAATAATGAGTTTCAAAGTGATAGAAATGGTGACTTTTATGGTAAGTGAATTAATTAGTTTATTTATTTATTTGAGGGGCTGTTAAAACAGTGTCTTGAACTCACGTTGGGCTCAAACTTGTAGGAATCCTTGTGCCTCAACCTCCCGAGTGCTGGGATTACAGGCACATGGCACCATTCCTGGATTTAAAAAAAAACCCCACAAAACTCAGTTTTAAAAGAATACCACGAGAAAAAATAGGCAAAGGACACAAGCAAGCAACTCACAAATTCGTAGAGGAGGAGATGCAATCTCCTTGCGGGGCAAGGTAGCATACACCTGTAATTCCAGCTCTTTGAGAGGCTGAGGCATGAGAATCATAAATAGGAGCCCAGCTTCGGCAATTGAGTAACTCAGCGGAACCCGTCTCAAAATAAAAACCAGAAAATTGGGCTGAGGACGTAGGTCGGTCTTACAGCACTTACACTGCATGCGTGAGACCCCGGGTTCCATTGTCTGGTAGTGAAGAATAACTCACTCACTCAGTAAGTGGGGCGGGATATGAAAAAGTACCATCTCCAGCGCCCCGCTTGGCCCCTGTTTAAACGCGCTTCCTTGGAGAGGCTGCCTCGGGACCCTAAGTAGTTAGGGGCGTCTGTTCATATCTGCTCGTTACCTCTCCCCTTGCGCAGGGCTCCTACCTCCACTATTTCTCAAAGTGATGATTACCTCTTCACTCTTCTTCTCCACTAGATGGAGGCTTCGGTGGAAGGGACCACTACTCTTTTTTTGGGCAGGGCCAGGGCCTTGCTAAATCACTAACCTGCCCAGGCTGGGGCTGAACTTGTCAGCCCCCCACCTTAGCCTACCAGAGTGCTGGATTGTGGATTTGTGCTACAAGTCCTGGGTAAACATAGCACATAGGGGTTTTTTGGGGGGGGGGCAGGGGAGAGACAGAATCTCACTATGTAGTGCAGGCTGGCCTTGAACTCTCTTAGGTAGCTGAGGGTGGCCTGAAACTTGAGGGGATCCACCTGTCTCAGCCTCCCAAGGGATGGGATTACATGGAAGACACTTTTAAATGAGCACCTGATGTCATGTTTTAGACTAGACGTGGAGGGAGACAGATTGTGGCACCAGTGCTTTTTCGAGGGGGTAGGGCGTCAATAGATTTGGTGCGGGGAGAGCTTAAAACAACGGGAAAGTCCGAAACTAGGTAGGGACGGAAGCCAGGACCTTTGCATGCTAAGCAAGCACTTTGCTACTAAGCTACACTCCCAAGCTGCTTTGTGGTCATTCACTCCTGGCCCAGGCTAGAGTGAAAGGTGGGTGGAGATACCAGCAGAAGCTTGCAAGCCACAGCCCGTATGTACAGGAACACACTGCCAGTCAGGGCCGGACATGCGTCTCAGGGGTAGAGTGTGCGCTGAGCACGCCTCAGGCCCTGCACTGGGCCCAGAGGCCCTTCAAAGAAACACTGCAAGCCTTGACTCCCCGCTGGGCTGGCTGTATTGCCACCTCCACAGACCTCACATTACCACATTCGTGTAAAGAACCTGGAAGGTCGAAATAATGGAATAAACCCTCAGCTTCAGAGCTTGGGGTCTCATTTGTTTCTAAAAACCCATTCCTAGCATTGGAGATGCAGGGAATAGGAAGAGCCCCAGCTTGTGAAACAAGAAGGTCTCAACCCACTTCCAGGTTTGCGATCTGCGAATGTACTTAATGTCCTAGAGCGTAAGCGATGTTCCCACAGAGACCAGTGAGAATGTTGTCATCCATATTGTAAATACTTACTTCTGGCAGCTATTTTGTTTTGGTTTTTGTTGTTTTTCGTCTTTTGAGACAGGGTTTCATTATGCAGTTCAGGCTGGCCTTGAGCTCACTTTGTAGCCCATGTTGGCCTCGAACTCGCAACAATCCTCCTGCCTTGGCCTCCCGAGTGCTGGGATTACAAGTATGCACCACCACACCCGGCTATTTGCAATTGTTATGCTGCCTGCTTCTCTGGTTTTGAGGCCTTTGGACTTGGACTGAGCCATGCCGCTGGCTTTCCAGGGTCTTGATGGCCTTTCATGGGGCTTCTAAGCCTCTGTCACCATGTGAGCCAGTTCCCCTAATCAGACCCTCCTATCTATCTATCGTCTGCCTATCATCTATGTGTCTCCTATTGATGTCTCTATGGAGAGGCCCATTGCAAAAGTCAACCTAAGTTTCCTAAGTAAAATAGGACCTATGTGAAAGACAGGGAAGAAAAAGTCTTTCTCTCTATGATTTGTCGTCAAGAGGCCTTTTCCTGGCTCGAGGCCCATCCTGTGGATAAGAGGAAGACTCAGAAAAATGTAGATTGTTATGAATTATACAGATATCGCACAAGATAAAGGCTTTTCCTAATGCAATTACATCATGCTGCGGCTGCTGAGCTTGAAAGCACCTTCATAAATGAAGGGGCTAACTTTGTGGTCTTCCACTAAAGTCTTGGGGAAAGTGGGACATCTTGAGGATTAAAATCTTTGCATAGATTGATAATTTTTTTTTTTTTGAGACAGAGTCTCGCTATGCAGTTCAGGCTGGCCTTGAGCTCACTTGGTAGCCCAGGCTGGTCTCGAACTTGCAACAATCCTCCTGCCTCGGCCTCCCGAGTGCTGGGATTACAGGCCTGCGCCGGGCGTAGTGGTACATGCCTGTAATCCCAGCACTTAGGAGACTGAGGCAGGAGGATCCTTGCAAGTTCGTGACCATCTTGGGCTACAAAGTGAACTCAGGACCAGGGAACTGCATAGCAAGACTCCGCCTTAAAAAGACAAAAAAAATAAAAATAAAAATAAAAAAGTCAAGAAAATCCCATTTATAATAGCCACAAACAAAAACAGGAATAAAGCTGACTTCTCCAAGAATGGGAAATTTTGAGCTCTCAGCAAGTGCCCTGTCAATAAGCCCTAGCGTTCCAGGACTGAGGACCGTGGACTTTATTAGTAGAGTGCTACCCTAGCATGCTCTGGGTTCTATCCCTGGACACCACAGGAGTAAAGGTCGCAGATCACTGACACGAGAACGGGGGCCTGACTTGCCCCCGCTCCTCCTGGTCACTTCTGTCGCCCAGTGTCCACTACTACCCCGAGCACTGCTTCCCTCCACCCTGCGGGGAGGCCTGGCCTTATTAAGTGTAATCCAGACCAGGCACTTGGAATGCGGGTCCTGTCGTTTGCTGGTTCTGCTGAAGGCAGGAGGAACGCAAAGTGCGGGGCAGGCCTGTGCCGTCCTGGTGCGCGTCCTCCACTTACCAGCAGGGTCACTGTGGGCAGCTCACTTCCCCTCTCTCAGCCAGAATTATTGCTTCCCTAGAAAAGACCACAGAACCACAAACTAGCTGCTGTTACTTTTGGGAAGAGTGGGGCCCATTAGGGAGCAGCAAAAGGAATTTTTCACTTATTACTTCATTAGGTCTTGGTTGGATTAACTACAGAGAGCTTATGTTTATCTTATGTTGTTTGTTCTGTGCTGGGGTTGGAACCCAGTACACGCTAAGTATGCATTCTGCCTCTGAGCTACACCCCCTGGCCCTTCTCTTTTTTTGAGTTTTAAAACCCAAAACCAGAATCCACAAAGGCATATTTGGAAAAGAGTTGAGCATTTGCTTTTACCTGTTGCTGTTTAATATCATTTTCTACTAAAAGCTAAATAATAGCCATCGGGAGGGTGAGGCAGGAGGATTCCTGTGAGTTCGAGGCCAATCTAGGCTGCATAAGTGAGTTCAAGGACAGCCTGCACTACATAGTGTGACTCTGTCTCAAAAAAAAAAAAAAAAAGCTAAATAAACATTTTTTTCTGTTTCCACTACATTTTTTTTCTCATTTAGAAGCAGAGATCCTAAGATTTCTCTTTTAGTTGTGCATAGGGCCAGCTATATAATTTGCGGGACTCAGTATAAAATGAAATTCAAGGCTCCTTGTAAGAAAGGCAGGAGGAAAAAAAAAAAAAAAAAAAAGAAAGGCAGGAGGAAAAACTACTGCTGAGGATAACATAAAAGTTTTTCCTTTTTTCTATGGTCTCTCTTTGGACTTGCCTTTTCTTTTTTTTAAGTACCGGGCATGGAACCCAGAGGTTTCATATACTAGCAAGTGCTCTGAGATATATCCCCAGTTGACATTTAAAATTTGTTATATTATGTCAATCTAATTTAGGAAAAAATTTTAAAATTATTACTGTAAATTTCACCATATATGTAATAATTTTAAATACAAATATAAACGAATTTAACACATATGTAGAATCAGTAAATTTACATAATTTTTTTTTTGGTATTTTGAGACAGGATCTCGCTATATAGTTCAGACTGACCTCGAATTCGCAGCCATCCTCCTGCCTCAGCCTCCTGAATGTGGGAAGGACAGACATGTGCCACTCTCTCTGGCAATTACACAGTTTATATTTGGTAGCATGTACATGCATATGTATTCTGTTTTGCTACAGTAGTGGAAAAGCTTCACAAGAAAACCTTTTTTTTTTCCCATTTCATTTCTTTCCTTCTTCCTCTACTTTTCTTTTTCTTCTTTTTTTTTTTGTTATGACTCTGGGGAACCCAGGGACTCACATATCTTGAGCACACACTTTATCACTGAGCTCTGTCCCGACATCTAATTTCATTTTCTGCCTCTGCGTAGGTGAAGCTATGGATGTTTTATATTGTTTTCTTTGTACTTTTTATGTATGTTACAAGCTCTCCACAAGATTTTTTACTATAATGGTTTAAATATAATTTTTAACAATTACTTGAATAACAGGCCAAAAACAGGCAGGTGCAGGAGCCCACACCTGTAATCCCGGCAGGCTGGGAGGCAGAGGCAGTAAGATCACAACTTGCAGCCCTGCTGTGGCAATTTAGCAAGATCCTGTCTCAAAACAAAAAATAAAGCTGGGCATGGTGACGCAAGCCTATAATCCCGGCACTTGGGAGGCTGAGGCAGGAGGA
This sequence comes from Dinomys branickii, assembly GCA_004027595.1. Taxonomy (NCBI): domain Eukaryota; kingdom Metazoa; phylum Chordata; class Mammalia; order Rodentia; family Dinomyidae; genus Dinomys; species Dinomys branickii. Next base: position 34,842 of record PVLD010011996.1, on the reverse strand, counting down.
TTGCTGTGAGTTCGAGGCCAGCTTCACAGAAAGAGACTCAAGAGATTTGGAAAAAGACAATGGTCATGTGATAGTCATATGATTCTACTTTTGGCACAGGAGGACAGCATGGGAATAGAGCATAGAGACATCAGGTAAATAGCGCCCTTTCTCTCTCTCCCCTTGTCCGCCTCCCTCCCTCCTTCTCCCCCTCTCTCCCTTTGCCCCCCCCCCATTGAACCCAGGGCCTTGTGCATGCTAGGAAACCACTCTACTACTGACTTACACCTTCACCACTTTTAAAACATTTATTTTTAGACAAAGTCTGACTATTTGCTGAGGCTGGCCTCCTCCGCCCGAGTAGCCAGGGGCACAGGTGTGTGCTACCATGCCCAGCTGTCAGATCTCTTTAGTTTCCTCCTAGATCTGAGTTTCTCAGACTTTTCTCTCTCTTTTTTCTTATACTGGGACTCAAACTCGGGAACTTGAGCTTGCCTGGCAGGCACTGTGCCACTGAGCCATCTCCCTAGCCTCTCAGACTTTTCTTGTAAGACCTTGTCTCAAAAGAAGAAATTTTTAAAAAGGGTAGGATGTAGCTCAGTGTGAAGCCACTGGCTTCAACCCCCAGTCACACACACACACTCAAGACTGTGGTTTTTGGCCCAAGGTTTCAAATTTTTCAGTACATAATCAATTTTCCCTGTTCTTTGGCTTGTGGTGCTGCAGTACTTCCTGGCAGGAGAACATAACCAAGGCACCTCATGACAGCCAGGAAATAAAAAGTCAGGGGGCCGGGCATATAGCTCCACTGCACAGCGACTGCCTGGCAAGCGCAAGATCCTGAATTCAATTCCCGACACACACACACACACACACACACACACACACACACACACAAAGAGATGGAAGGGGCCTGTCTCCTTCCTAGGCCACGCCCTCTACGACTGAACTTCCTTTTGCTAAATCCAGCGTAAAGGTTCCAGCACCTCCCAGTGGCACCATAGGCTGGGGCCCAAGCCCTCGACCCAGGCCTGTTGGGGAGATCGTCAACATCCAAACCTTTGCAATGACTTATCAGTGTTGATATCGGATGCTCTTTGTCAAGTGTTTCCGCTGTGCTGTCACCCTCCACTCCTGTTCACGTCGTAGCATTTAGAAGTCTGCGCCCAGAGCCTCTGCCTAAGGAGTGGGACATTACCTTCCTCTTCCTCCAGGGCAGAGTATCTATGCAAATCAATTGCAGTTCTTCCGCACAGGACATTTGTCTTCCTCCTCTCATTTGTTTCTATATTGATTATTTATTACCATTAGTATGGACTCATTTATTAATTGTACTTTGGGTTACAATCCAATACTTTATCCTGTTGCTTAAACTGTTTCTGATTTGGCTCCTGGAGGATTCTGTATGGGACTTTATTTGAGTTTGTATTTTAAACTGTAAACGTTACTTTATAAACTGCTTTTTAGCCTAAAATAAAGTATCATGCATATCTCATGTTAAAAAACTTATACTTTCCAATAACTATGTGATGGTCCATATTAATCATATAAACAATAGATTGTACCATTCTCCTGTTGATGGATTTTGGTTGGTTTCCTTTTTTTTTTTTTTTCTTTTGTTACTGTTTTGTACAAACAACACTGCCACAAATACTATTTTGCTAAGACAGGAATTATAGAGTAGATTTCACAGAGTCGAAGAGCATGTATACTTTAAGTTGTGGTAAATATTATCATCCTATTTCCCAGAAAGACGGTAATAATTTCCTATCCTGCTAGCAAGGTGCGAGACTCCCCTTTCTTACTCTTAGTAGCATGGGTTGCCATTTCTTTATTATCAGTGTGATGGAGAAAAGTGCTTCTTCATCGTTTCTTTAATTAGAACGTCCCTGCTCAGTTTCGTAAGCAGTTTTTCATGTTTGTTGGCCATTTGGATTTCCTCTTGTAGGAACTGTCTGTTCATTTCCCTTGCTCATTTCTAGTTTGGGTTGTTTATCTTTTTTTCACAGCAATTTGTAGAGTTCTTTTTTTTTTTTTTTTGGATAGTAGGAATTTGGCTTCCATATATGTGTAATTTTTTTTTTTTACAATTGATCACTTTTTTTTACTTTGTTTTTGGTGTCTTCCGCAGTACAAAAATACTATTTTTTTATGGTTAAATTTGTTAGTCATTGTCTTTAAGGCCTTTGGGGTTGCCTTACCTGGAAAGTTTCTCTGATTCAAGGTTTGCAAATATTTTCCTAAAATTTCTTCTAATACTTTCATTTTTGATTAACAAATCAGTTGTCTTTTTCTAAGATTGAACTCACGGCCTCATGCATATTAAGCATGTGCTCTACCACTGAGCTGTTACTTCCAGATTGGGATCAGGCTGGGTGTGGTGGCACACACCTGTAATCCTAGCATTTGGGAGGCTGAGGCAGGAGGATCATTGCAAGTTTAAGCGAGCTCAAGGCCAGCCTGAAGAACACAGCAAGACCCTGTCTCAAAAAAAAAAAAAAAGACCAAAAACCCCCAAAGGAACAGATTGGGATCAAACCCAGAGCCTTGATCAATACTTTCGTGCTTTAGCACTAAGCTACATCCTCAGTCCTCTAATATTTTTATGTATTTTTTAGGGCAGTTTGAGACAGGGTCTTGCTATAGGCTGGCTTTGAACTTGCTTATGTAGCTCAGGTTGGCCTTGAATTCACAGTGATCCTCCTGCTTCAGCTTCCTGAGTGTTGGGATCACAGGAGTGTGCCACCACGCCTGGATTGATTCTCATTTTTGAAGGGTATGTTCACCAAACAGCATCCTGGGTTGACGTTTATTCTATTTCAGTATCTTAAGGGTGTAGCTCCAGTTTCTATTAGTATTTGATGAGTAGTGAATTGTCAGTTGTATTGTTTTCCCTTATGTATAAACGTCTTTTTCCCCCTTTCCATTTGCTTAGATTTTCTTTTTTTGTTTTCTACCACTTGAATATTATGTTTCTAGATTATTATTGTTGTCATTATTATTTTGTGTTTGGAGACAGGGTCTCACTATGTAGTTCAACCTGCCCTCAAACTCACTTATGTAGCCAAGGCTGACCTCAAAGTCCCAATGACCCTCCTGCCTCAGCCTCCTGAGTGCTGGGATTATAGGTGTGGGCCACCATGTGCAGCTAAATTATTTTTTCTCCCACCTTATAAATCTAAACTTTCAAGTTCTGAGCCCCTTGGATCTGTAGGATAATGTTTTCAAATTTGGGGGAAGTTTGGCCTTTCCTTTGTCACGCAGCTTTTCTACTCTGCTCTTTCTCCTCTGTCAGGCTCCTACGGTAGGTAGGTTAGACTGTTACATTGTCCCACGAGACACCGAGGCTCCCTTCATCCTGTCCCCCTTTTTTTCCTCTTAGTTTTAAATTTTTGATAATTTCATTGGTCCTTCAAGTTTATTTTAGCTTTGCTTTGCACTTCTTACTTTTATTAACTCTATGTGATGGATTTCCCGTTTCAGACATCGTGCTTAACTACTCCTTTTTCTTTTTTTTGACAGTCTCACTGTGTAGTTCCACTCAGCCTTGAACTCACTATGTAGCCCAGGGTCACCTCAAAGTCCCAGCGATCCTCTTGCCTCAGCCTCCTGAGTGCTCCACACCCGACACCTCATGATTCTATAAATCCCTTTTTTAAATACTTACCACTTGTTTACTGCTATGTTCTGGTCTTTTTCTTTTAATTTTTGAGCATGGCTGTAATATTTGTATCAATTCTGTTTCTGCTAATTCTACAACCTAGATCTTCTGTATCTGTTGTCCTTTTCTCCAGGTGATGTGTCTAATTTTCATGCATCTTTGGAGGTGTAACAATTATTTATTATGTCAGACCTTATGAATGGTATTTATTATGATACCGAGTCTCTATTTTGTTACATTCCATTCAGGGATTTTAAATTTTATTCCAGTAGGTAAATTACCGGTGGACCCTCTTGTTCCTATCAGGCTAGGTTTTGTTTTTTTTTTCTTTTTGAGACAGGGTCTCACCATGCAGTTCAGGCTGGTCTTGAGCTCACTTTGTAGCCCAGGCTGGACTTGAATTTGCCTCGATCTTTCTCCCTCAGCCTTCTGAGTGCTGTGATTACAAGCATGTGACACACATTTAAAAAATATATATATATATTATGTATATATATTATATATATATTATGTTGGGGGTGCTGGGGATTGGATCCAGGGCCTTCACACTGAGCTATATCCCCAGCCCTTTTGAAATTTTCTGAGACAGCCTTTCTGTATTGCTAAACTGAATAGACTAGGCTCAAACTTGGGATCTTTCTACTTCCTGGCACAACAAGAGTCCCCCACCATGCCTGAGCTTATGTCTGTTTTTGTCTTTTTGAGACAGGGTCTCACTCTGCAGTTCAGGCTGGCCTTGAGCTCACCTTGTAGTCCAGGCTGGCCTCTCACTTGCAATGATCCTCCTGCCTCAGCCTCCCGAGTGCTGGGATTACAGGCGTGCAACACCACGCCCAGCCAGAAATAATTTATTGTTTCAGGACTTTCTTACCATATAAATCCTCTAGGCTGGCAGCTCTTGTGGAGACTATGAGCTGTGCTTCCTCTGCCCTGACTTTGCTCATCTGTCTGGAATGTTTTCCTTTCTCGATTTCTAGCTCCATCTTCTTAGGCTCATTTTTCTCTGAACCTCTGCTGACCCAAACCAGATGCAAGTGCTTCTTCACTTGACTTCCACAAGGAGTCTCGCTATTATTCCTCATGACACTTGCCTCGTTGACCTTGTAGTCTCATTGTCTGTCGCTGTCCCTGGCACATAGTTCATACGTAACTGAAATGACTAGACATGGGTCACAGGATAATCACTTGAATGGGAAAAGCAGCAGACTTTGATTTGGTGAAGATTTTACTTTAATTTTTGAGATGGGGTCTCACTATGCAGTTCAGGCTGGTCCTGAGCTCACTATGTAGCCCAAGTTAGCCTTGGACTGACAGGAATTATCCTGCCTCATCCTCTTGAGAGCTGGGATTACAGGTGTGCACCACCATGCCTAGCCATTTCTTTTCTGTTTTTGTTTTTGAGGCAGGGTCTCACTATGTAGTGCAGGCTGGCCTTGAACTCACTTATGTAGCCCAGGCTGGCCTCCTTTGTTAATATTTTGAAATGAAATCTTGCTATGTTGTCCAGGGTGGTCTCAAACTCCTAAACTGAAGAGATCCTCTCCTCTCAGCTTCCCCAGCGCTGGGACTACAGGCTCACACCATCATGTGCTACATCTATATGTTCTTGAGAATCCACTTTAGAAAAGCAAAACGTTTATCATTCAATAAACAATGTCGGGCCAGGTGTGGTGATGCAAGCCTGTAATCCCAGCACTCGGGAGGCTGAGGCAGGAGGATTGCTGTGTGTTTGAGGCCAGCCTGGGCTACAAAGTGAGCTTCAGGCCAGTCTGAACTGCATAGTGAGACCCTGCCTCAAAAAGACCAAAATAAATAAATAAATAAACAATGTGAGGGGCTGGGGATACAGCTCAGCAGCACAGCACCTGCCCAGCAAGTGCAAGGTCGTGAATTTGATTCCTGGTGCCAAAAAAACCCAAAAACAGTGTCAATAATGATCCTTCATCTCCTTTTCACTGAGGTCTTCCCATTCTCTACTGATACAGTATCCTGGCATTTTGATCGGCTTAGAAGTTAGACTTTTTATTTTTTTGACACAGGGTCTTGCTCTGCATTTCAGGCTGTCCTTGAACTCACTTATGGAGCCCAAGCTGGTCTCAAAGTCACAGCTCTCCTCCTGCTTCAGCCTCCCAAGTGCTGGGATTACAGGAGCTAGACTTTGTTTTGTTTTTTGTCTTTTTGAGACAGGGTCTCACTATGCAGTTCAGGCTGGGCTTGAGCTCACTTTGTAGCCCAGGCTGGTTTCCAACTTGCAACAATCCTCCTTCCTCAGGCTTCCAAAGGGTGGGACTACAAGTGTGGGCCACTATGCCGGCTTTAGGAGCTAGACTTTCTTTTTTTAACTTGTGACTTTGTGCTTTGCCACTGAGTTATACCCCTGGCCCCTAGGAGCTTTATAAAGCTAGGTTTGAAGGGGCCTGGGGATGTAACTCAGTGATAGAGCACTTGCTTGGCAAGCGCAGGGCTCTGAATTCAATATCTAGTACTAAAGAAAAAAAGTTATATGGATTTTTTCATGTATCATTATCTTGTTACCCGTCTGTTTAGCCCTAAATTATTAAGGTGCCCACAATAAGATATATTCATTTAGAAAAAAAAAATTCTGCTTCTTAAAAAAATTTTCTTTTCTGACTTCTTTTTAAAACCTGCGGTAGGGTATGATGGTGCACACCTGTAATCCCAGCACTATGTTAGGGAGGGTGGAGTTCAGGCAGGGGATCCTGAGTTTGAGGCCTTGTCTGATCTTGTCTCAAAAACAAAACCAAAAGCAAACTCACTTCCATATATTTAACAAATATCTTTCAGGAGCCTGTTGTAGCTGCTCCAGTGCTGTGGTATACTTCTTCCTCATGGGCACATGTTTGGCTTTTCTTTTTTTTTTTTTTTTGAGAGAGGGTCTGGCTATGTGGTTCAGGTGGTTTTGAACTGTTGGCAATCCTCCTGCCTCAGCCTCTGGAGTTACTGGGATTATAGGTGTGCATTACTACCACTGGTTTGGGTTCACAGTTTAATGTAAGTCAGACATACAAACAGTATGATTGTGTTCAAATGGGGCAACAATCTACGATCAGGGAATTGTAAGGACCAGTTTAAAAGCATCAGGAATGCTTCTCAGAGACTATCAGGTTGAGGAAGAGTTAGCTAGATCCCAGTGGTGCAAGGTCAGGGCTGGAGAAAAGTATGCTGCATACAAAAAGTAAGTGCTAGAGGAAACTCGCACCCATGAAGATGCGCAGTTATTTTAGAATGGTTGGGGGCCCATAACAGATGAGGCCTGGATATTTTTATTTGCTTTTTATTAAATACAATCCTAAGATGCTAGCGATTTAGCCATATGGCAAAACTGGCTCTCCTCAGATGCACTGGCCTTGAACTATAAAGAACTGAGTTTCAGAGCCTGCCTAACCTTAACTTTCCAACATGCTTATATACTTTTTTTGTGACAGGGTCTTACTGTGTAGTTCAGGCTGGCCTCAAACCCGAGGCGATCTACCTGCCTCAGCCTCCCAAAGGCTGGGATTATAGGTGGGCACCAGGGCGCCCATCCATACTTCTTAAGCATAGGGCTAGCACCTGACTCACTCTCTACTCTGTTCCCAGGGCGAGGCAGCATTGAGAGCGCACTAAATAACTGCTAAATGAACAGGATGGCTATTCAGGGCCCTGGCACACTATCTGCAGTTTGGTGTCCCCAAGGTGGATCCTGGGGTATCTCTGGGCAATGAAGTCATTAACTTAGCTGTGGGCCTCCTATCACTGACTTGCCAAGGAGCGCCTATACCCAAAGCATGATGCCTTGAATCAGCAAACCAATTCCTTAAGCACCCATGTGAGGAAAGGCTGCTAATTTGATTTCACCTGTTCTGAAAACCTACGTTTGATGATGCACTCTTCTAGCCAGACTTGCTTCCATCCTCCTCGCTCCTCTATTACTAATGGTGCAGGATCTAATGACCTCATCTTTCCTTAATTTATTTATGAAAAGTGAGGTTAAAGAAGGAACACCCTGGGTCCTTCGGGGACCTTCTTTAAAAGCTTTCCTTTCCCTTTCTCTTCCCTTCCTCCCAATAAAACCTCCCTTTTCTCTTTCTGGAAAGCTGGAATCGTTCTTATTTATAAATTTAAATAAATAAACTTCCCTTTCAGGGCTGGGTGGAAACCAGCTGTATGCGTTAAACCTGGCTCGTCTACTCCCCGTGGGTTAATCAGTCTATCAACACGAACTCACTGATGCAGAAGCAAGCAGCTTTCAAAACTAGCACACAGCTCCCGGACCCGCTGCCTCCCTCTTGACAAGACACTTGGGGGAAAAAGTATCTTTTCAAATTTAAACTTTTATTATATTTAAAATAAAATTAAAAAAAATAAAAAAAAACTTTTATTATTACACACAAGTAACGTGTAGATATAGGCATCTTGTAAAAACATTCAAGCAATGCAGAAAAATATAAACAAACAAACAAAAAAAAAACCCTATCCTTCCATTTCATCCCCCTGTTAAGAGCTAGGGATGTTATCCTTTTATGTAGACCTATCAATCATGCACTTTCTGGGTTAGGGGGGTGTAGTTCCGTGGTAGAGTGCTAGCCTTGCATGCACGAGACTCTAGGTTTGATCCCTGGCATGCGAAACAAAAACAAAACCCAATGCGCTTTCATGCACTACAACTCTTATCAATCCACTTGGAAAAATGAACAAAGTGATATCACTATATAGCTGCTGTTCTGAGCCAGGCATAGTACAGCACCCCTGTAATCCCAGAACTCAGGAGGCTGAGGCAGGAGGATCACCAAGTGTTTGAGGCTAGACTGGGATACATAGTGAGTTCAAGGCCAGTCTGAAATACATAGTGAGGCCCTGTCTCAAAAAACCACACACACACACACACACACACACACACACAGAGCTGCCATTCTGTAGTTATTACAGTTGTTGTCCACGTAACGTGGTCACCCTTCCTTTCAACCGCTGTAATCGTAATTCGCTAAACAGAGGTGTTATTATTTTATTACTTTGGCTACTAGTGAGTGTTAACAATTTCCAATTTTTTAATATTACAAGTCACTGGTTCTCTCGAAGTTATTCTCTCAACCGTGGATTAGCTGTGGTTCACCATGTGTCCTATAATCTACTTGAGGTCCCGGGTACACAAAACACACCTCAGATACAGTTGGGTGTGATGGTATTCTCTTTTTGGGGAAACAGGTTTAAAATCGGTCTCTGCGCCGACTCGGGAGGCCTTTTAGGGTGTCTTCCCAGCTCTAAAGGTGGGGACTCCGCAATCCGTAAGTGCCAGCAGGATACAGGGTCGGCGTGTGAGTGCGCTTCTCACCCCGGGCCAGGGCCTGGAGGTTACAACACCCAGAGGATTGCTAACCGCAGGACGCTGAGCCAGAAGCCAGCCGCGGGTCCGACCGGGCGGGGCCGAGCCGCGCGCGACCCTCGGCGCGCTCTGGGAGGCCGGGCCGGGGGCGGCCTCTCTGGCCGCAGCTCCCGCGGGCTCTATGACACCGCACTGGCTCGCGGGACGGGGCGGGGCCACTGAGCGGGCGGAGACCCATTCTACGCCATACTTCTCGTGGCGATCCTCTCGCGAGGGTTAGGAAGGACTGCGCCTGCGCGTTGGCCCAGTTCCCGGCGGCTGTGGTTTGTCCGCGGTGAGGGCAGACGGCTAGTGTGGAGGCTACCGCGCACCCCTGGACTCGCCACCATGAGCAGCACTTTAGCAAAGATTGCGGAGATCGAAGCCGAGGTAATGGGCACAGTTGGCGCTTTCCTCCCAGCCCGGACACCCTCTTCGTCGGAAGTGGAGCTCTTGTCCTCCCGTCCCTTCGGTAGAGTTAAAATCCGGCCCCCGTTTCCCGCCTGCGCCCAGCCTGGCCTCGTTCTGATTCGCCTTCCTCTCCCGGGCCGGCGCCTCCTCGTTCCCTTGGCTGGTGCTCGCCTCCCGCTCCCTCGCCGCTGCTCCTCGGCCCCCTACTGCCTGGCCCGTGTCCGGCTCCGTGGGCCCCTGGTCCGTACTTGGCCAGTACCGGCTTCTGCACCGACGTTTCCTGTTCCCTTTTTCTCGGATTGATTCCGTACCGTACCGCGTCCTGACCTAGTCATGTATTTCAGCTGTTTCCCTTCTCCCTCCCGACCTTCTCACCCCCAGATCTCAGTGCTGTAATGAGTCTCTCGGCCGCAGTATTGCTTTCGGCAGCAGCATCTGGAAGAAAACTGACGACTGCTTTGGTGGTATTTAATTCCACCTGGATGTTGAGTGTCTCTTGCCTGAGACGGACTGGACTTTTTATTTTTTGAAATTTTGTATTTTTCTCTTTTTTTTTATTGTAGTGGGAATCGAACCCAGGGCTTTCACACAGAATTCTCTCTCTCTTTCTCTCAAACAGTGTTTCATGAGGCCATTGTTTCCCAGGCTGGTCTCACACTTGCCCAGCACGCCCCTGGGTTTGCAAGCCCTTGCCCCGACGCTGATTTTTTTGAGACAAGAAGGTTTCACCATGTAGCTCAGGCAAACTCACTGCCCGCCTGCCTCAGCCTTATGAGTTACGGCCTTTCAGGTGTACTTTACCACGCCCAGGTTTCTCTGAGCTTTTTGAAGCCAGAAAAATGGTGACCCTGTTTCGGATGGGCACACCATGACATACAAGCACTAGAAAAGGAACCAGCCAGTGGATTTTAGTCTGGTCAGTTGCTGCTACCTGGAAGGACTCAGGTCTCGTCTCAGTTTGGCCTCATTTGCTTCTTGTGGAAGATGGAGAAAATGAATTTTTATGCTTTTTTACATATTTCACATGCGTGTACTGCCGTTAGTAGGACTCAGAAAAATCATTCTGTAGCTGAGGGGGAGCATTCTGGGTACGTAACCCCGTGGGAAAGGCTTCAGATTTATTGCTGCTGTTCCTGTCTTACAGATGGCTCGGACCCAGAAGAATAAGGCCACTGCACATCACCTCGGGCTACTCAAGGCCCGCCTGGCTAAGCTCCGCAGAGAACTCATTACACCCAAAGGTGGTGGCGGTGGTGGGCCGGGAGAAGGTTTGTGTTTTTCCATATTTTGGGGTATAATTTCTATCAAAATAATGCACATCTGTGTTTTTAAAGTAATTGATTTGTGTTTTTAAGGTAATTTTTCTGTCAGAGGAGCTTTGTATTATCTAAATTCTTTCTTCTCATGCGGAGGCTCAAGCCCAGGTCTTGCACATGCGAGGCTTTTTATTCCACAGTTAACAACCTTTCCCCCTAAGCCTGAATTCTTCAAATCTGTTTATTTGGTTTTACTCTGCTGGTTTCAGAGGCAAATAAATATTATCTAAGTAAATTATGGGTGTTTTGTCTGTACTGATCCAGGACAGATTTACACTGGCTTATGGAAGTATGTAAGTCTGTACTGTTACTGAGATTAAAGTAGGAAAATCGTTGCAAAGGGAAAATGAAGGTAAAAATAGAACGTTGACGCCAAGAGAAACGATTAGGACCTGAGGAACGCCAGGAGCTCTGTGTGCTTGCTAGGGAAAGGCTGCAGCTGGGTTTTGTACTTTTTTGCAGCCATTTACGAAAACAAAGTCCTATCAGTTACACCATTCACAGAGGGTCTAAGACAAGGAACTCCCTGGTTTTAAAATACTCATTCTTTAAGTGTAGCTACTAAAACAGTATGTAACAATTTAAATGATAGAGGAATATAGTTTTTATATCAAACCGTGTAGAATGTGTTTTTTGTTTTTGTCTTGTTTTTTTGAGACAGAATCTCCCTATGCAGTTCAGGCTGACCTTGAGCTCACTTTGTAGCCCAGGCTGGCAATGGTCCTCCTGCCTCAGCCCCAAGTACTGGGATGACAGGCGTGCGTGTGCCATCACGCCTGGCTCGCGTGCTGTGAATTGATGTGGAGGGAATTTGTTTGCTTTAGTTCCACTTCAGAGGTAAAACATATGAAGTTTTGAGATACCGGGTCTAGAGAGATAGACAGCAAAAATATGAAAGGAATTACATGAATTTTAACTAGATAAAATTTCTCTTTTTGATGTTTATTGCTTTAGGTTTTGATGTAGCCAAAACAGGTGATGCTCGAATTGGGTTTGTGGGCTTTCCATCTGTGGGGAAGTCAACACTGCTGAGTAACCTGGCAGGAGTGTATTCAGAGGTGGCAGCCTATGAGTTCACTACTCTGACGACTGTGCCTGGTGTCATCAGATACAAAGGTGCCAAGATCCAGGTGAGTCAGGCCTGCAGGCCAAGGAAGGGAAGAAATCCATATTTTTGTTCACTGAAGAAGTACTTTTGGAGGGCTGGGGTTATAGCTCAGTGCCTACCTGGCAAGCGCAAGGTTCTGAGTTCGATTCCCAGTAACCAAAAAAAAAAAGAAGTACTTTTTGGGAGCTCACTGTATGCCAGGTCTGATTTTTGATGTGCTTTGATTTTTGGTTTTTTGAGACAGGGTCATGATAGCCACTTCAGGGTGACATTGAACTCACTGTGTAGTCCAGTTTGGCCTTAGACTCATGGTACTCTTCCCGCCTCAGCCTCCCAGTTGTTGGGATTATAGATGTAGGCCACCTCACCCACCTTTGTTCCTCTTTTTTTTTGCCGGGAATCAAATTCAGGACCTTGTACTTGCCAGGCAATTGCTTGTGCTTCTGAGCTCTGTCCTCATTGATGTTTGCTTTTGTTTGGGTTTGGGTTTTTTTTTTTTGAGACAGGGTCTACCCGTATAGGTCAGGCTGGCCTTGATCTCAGTATGTAGCCTAGGTTGGCCTTGAACTTGTGGTGATCCTCCTGCCTCAGCCTTCTTAGTGCTAGGATTGATCACAGGGAATGCACCATCACACTCAACTGATTTTTTTTTTTTTAATCTTAACCCTTGTTGTTAGCAGGGCAGATGGAGCAGTACAGAAATGCAGTAATGTCAAGGAATACTGCAGGGCATGGTGGTGCATGCCTAAAATCCCCAGCACACGGGAGGCCGAGGTAGGGGGATTGCTGTCTGAACTACATAGACCGTGTTTCAAACCAAAGTGCTAGAGGCTGAGTCTAGAAAGGTAAGCTGGCACTGAATTATGATCAGCTTTGTGTGCCTGCTAAGGGAGTTGAGTTTGTTTGTAGCTAGAAATTACTATATCAAAAACTTTTAGATCAATAAGGAATGGGACCAGACCCTTTGTAGAAGGTGATTCTTAGCTGTGAGGCCTAATGAAGTTGGTTTTCTAGGACCTTCTTCTTAGGTAATGATTTTAGGGCTCCTAAACTGGGGTCTTCTTGGGTATGAAAGAAGGTACACTGTATGTAGAATATAGTGGAACATACTCTTACTGGGTGCACAGTTAAGAATGCAAAATTAGCTGAATGTGGTGGTGCACACCTGTAATCCCAGTACTCAGCGATTGAGAGGCTGAGGCAGGAAGATTGCCATGAGTTTGAGGCCAGCCTGGGCTACAAAGTGAGTTTAAGGCCAACTTGAACTGCATAGTGAAACCCTGTCTCAAAAAAAGACAAAAAACCCCCACAAAGTTCTGTATTGCCTGGCATTTGAATTTTTGTGAAGAACCCAAACTCTCTTCATACACCATATCCTGAGTGTCTCAGCAGTTACGTACTGACACCTTTGTGTGCCTCACTCACTCACCAGTATTGGGGATTGAGCCCTGGGGCTTCTGAGCTGTAGCCCTAGCCTTCTTATTTTTATTTTGAGGCAAGTCCTACTCCGTGGCCTGGCCTGATTGCGAATTTGTAGTCCTCCTGCCTCAGTCTCCCGAGCAGCTGGGATTGTAGCTGTGTGCCAGTTTTTTAGGGTGTTCCTGGGCAAAGAAAATTACCAAGCTGGGCATAATGGTACATGCCTGTAATCCCAGCACTCAAGAGGCTAAAGCAGGAGGATTGGTGTGAGTTTGTGGCCAGCCTAGACTACATAATGAGTTCAAGACTAGCCTGAACTCCAAAGTAAGACCTTGTCTCAAAAAACAAAACAAACAAGCACAAACCAAATAGTTCCATTTGTTAAGTCCAAACAGTTGAAGTAGTTATGTCACCTTAGGCACAGACATTTACTAATGTGGTATGTGCCTGCTGGGCACTATGTAACTTGAAAACTGGGAATTAGATTAAATCAGATACTGCCATGTGTATTTCCTTTCTCACACTAATATTTGTGTGATTCTTATGTTTTTCCATAGCAACTGCTCAAAAAATCCAGCTTTCCAAGATGTGGATATGGTACAACTGAAAACAGTGTAGTGGGTTGCTGAAATTGTGAGCTACTCGAGCAAGTGATTGCATTGGTGTTAGATACAAATCAAGAATGCCTGTGTTTCTCTTGAAAATGTAGGATAGCCGATGGGACACCCTGCCTGTCACCTCACTGTTTTCCCCAGACTACCTTAGTGCATAGCTTGGAAGCCAAAGTATAGGTGTTTGTTTGTCTTCTTGATGAGCTGCACAGTGCGCTGTGAGACGCATTCATGCCTTATTCATGCCAAATCTGAAGTAGGAAGGAACCTGTGTCCTGGTGGTTTTTTAGTGACCTTTTTATTGCTGATCAGGTGCCCATGTAGCAACTGTATTGGGTCGTGTCTTTCTGGGACCCTGTTTAAATGTATGTAAAAAGAATCAGGAAACACAGGTGTGTGGACATGGCTTTATTCTAGCTGGTTTCAGTCTTGTTGATAGTCTTAGTTTTGGTAGCTCAAAGAATGACTTCTTTCCTGATGAGATTCTATTACCGCCTGTCTCAGGGCTTCTGACAATAGCAGAGTGAAGAGCCTAACTGCCTCCTGATTTTAGTGACTTAGTAAGAAGATGTTGAAGTAAAAATTAAAAAGGGCTTTGGGTGTAGTTCATTGTGAAGGCCCAAGGTTTAATTCCTTTATACCACGAAAAAACCCCAAAACCCAAAAACAAAACAAACTTTTTGTTATCTGTAACTTAGTAGAAGAGGTATGTAGAACTAGAACTATTTAAGAATTATAAGGAGGGGTTTTTTTAAGTAAGTTCTTTAACAGTAAAAGTGCCTAGAACCAGGCTTAGCAGGGTATCATGACGAAGAGCCAGGTGTATGTGGTGGGGGTCTGTCTGTCATGATGAAGAGCCAGGCGTATGTGGTGGGGGTCTGTCATGATGAAGAGCCAGGCATATGTGGTGGGGGTCTGTCTAGAAGACCTAGGCAGCCATTGACCCACAGAAATAGGTATCTGGTGTTGTGTGATTGGGTGTATTTCACCTTGCAGGAGTCCTAGAACTCCTTATTGTCTTATACACAGTTGACTCGCACACTTCAATTACCTGATCTGTAAAGGCACTTAAGACTGAAGTAGTTTACTATCTAAATTTTTTTTTTTTTTTTTTTTTTTTTGACTTCTTGAGACAGGGTCTCACTATGCAGTTCAGGCTGGCCTTGAGCTCACTTTGTAGCCCAGGCTGGTCTTGAACTCAATGATCCTCCTGCCCCAGCGTCAGGAGTGCTAGGATTACAGGCGTGCGCTACCACGGCTGGCTTAATATCTAATTCTTAAACTTCAACAATTCTATGATTTAAATATTTTTTCCTCTCATTTCTTGGTTGCTTTTTAAA
Source organism: Dinomys branickii (assembly GCA_004027595.1). Classification (NCBI taxonomy): domain Eukaryota; kingdom Metazoa; phylum Chordata; class Mammalia; order Rodentia; family Dinomyidae; genus Dinomys; species Dinomys branickii. Next base: position 19,635 of record PVLD010011996.1, on the reverse strand, counting down.
CTGTTTTTGACAAATTCTTTAAGCACTGTAAGTAATAGTTTGTAATTTTGCTGAGATATGAATTTGAATCACATGTGCTTTAGACATTCTTGTCATTAGGTGAACTCTGACATATGTGAATTTCTACTTTACTGCATTTCCTGGACAGTTAAGCTGTCATTTTTACTGGGGATGCACATCAGAGGCACCTGTGGAGGATTTGGCACCCTTGTATGGCCATTCCAAATTAGAATCTGTAGAGATGGGTCTTAGCTGTCTACATCTTTAATAGCTTTCCAAGTGATTCTGTTGTGCTTGTGGGTTTCTTGTTTTCTCTTTTTCAGACAGGGTCTTACTATGTAGTTCAGGCTGATCTTGAACTCACTTTATAGCCCAGGCTGGCCTCGAACTCCTGCCTCAGCCTCCTGAGTGCTGGGACTGCAGGCCTGTGCTGCCACGCCCGGCAGCTGCGCTTGTGTTACTGGGAACTGCTGCAGAAGTTTTTGAGTTGGGATTTTGCCAAACTCTCCTATGTAATGTTAAGCTCTGATGATGATCTACAGTGGGGAAGTTGTGTGGGGCTCAGCTTTCTGAAAAGTGAGGGAACACTGAAAGTAACGTAGAATAATGGATTTTGGCCCAAAATGCATAAGTTATGAGCTGATCTACTAGGATCGTGACTCTGGGCAAGTCTCATGACTGACTGATAGGGACGTTAGGCATTTTAACCTGGGAAACATGTACAGAAAGCCTGTACTGACAGTTGCTAGATGTTTAGTGAAAGTAAAATAATTACACACTGACTTGCAAGGAAGCTTGATTTCTAGTGAATTTTGGATACTTGAGAAGTACATCATTGTGTTCAGCCTGTTCCGATTTATAACTGGCTGTTCTTCTCCTCTTCCCCCTGCCCTGACTCTTGCAGCTCCTCGATCTCCCAGGTATCATTGAAGGTGCCAAGGACGGGAAAGGTAGAGGTCGCCAAGTCATTGCAGGTGAGTAACCCAGGGCCACCGTCTTGTGATGCCGTCCTTACACCTGGGATTCTTTTCTTTTTTCTTTTCCTTCCTCTCCCCCTCCTTTCCAGCAAAGTAGTAGAATGTCAAAGTAGCAAAGTACTAAAATGTCAAAACATTTTTGAGTAAAATGTCAAAATTTCAAGGGACCTCCACCAGTCACAGTCCAGAACTCCCTTTTTTAAGTGAAAAACATAAGGACAGGAAAAGAGAAGTGAATACTGCGCTTTATCCAGTTTTTTTTTTTTTTTCTTTTTAACGGTAGCAGAATTTCATTAAAGTTAGGAAAAGGAATAGGCTCTGCAGAGTGAATTTGGGACAAGTAAAAGTAGGGAAAGAAGCATACTTTACCGGGGATGAGTGGACCATGGTGCAAGAGAGAGCACAGTGGCAGAAGCTCACTGTCAGCTGTGCCCTGACACGAACCCACTCCTCGGGCTGATGTTGGGTCTAGGCCGTCCTGTTGAAAAACCTGCTCGAGTTCTTTTGGGAGGTCCATGTGAGGGCTTGGGAACCACTCTGTGCATGTATCGGGATTGTGTGATGAACGGGTCATGTCTGCTTCCTTAGACAGCTTTGCTATGCCCTGATCTCCAGTCTCATGTCCCCCTGAAAGACTTACATCCCTGTAATCCTTTATGGGGTGCCGAGGGAGGGGAGGTCTCTGTCTTCTAGAGCTCCTCCCAGCTAGAAGGGGCCACAGACCCTACCGAATGGGGACTCTGCCCTCTCCAGCTACCTTGGGGTGTTGCGGCTCTTCTCTGGGTTGAAGAAAAGAACCTTGTCAGAAGAAGTGAGAAAAGAGACTGTTGAGCTGTCATGCGATGGGAGAGTTAGTGTACGTTACGTTGGGGATGGGGAACCCACATGTGAGGAGCAGGTCACGTTTCCATGCTTCTTCTGGAGGACAGAGTATGGCAAAGAGGGAGTTAAATAAATTACCGAGATTGCTGGAGATCCCCTTGATCCCAGCTATGGCTGTAGATCTAGAGAAGGATTTTCCAGAGGTGGATGTCAAAACTGAATGAAGTAATTGAATTGGCTCAGAACATCCAGTGTTACCTAGTGTTCCTCACAGGAAATGATCATGTCCATGGCTAGGGGCATTGCGGGTTCCCGTGGGCCTCTCCAGGGCAGGAGGTGGGGGTTTGGGCTGGTCTAACCTCTCCGTAACAGCAGGGACAGGGACACTTCCAGTGCCATGACTCAGGCGCATTGGGTGCCTCACTCTAAGCAGGGTCTGGGCAGTGCAGACAGTGGCTTGATGCAGTTTTGTGCACAGTGTCCACACATTTTACACTTGAAACAGATATTCTTCCCTTGATTATCTTTGGGTTTTTTTTTTTTTTACACAAACTGAGTGAGTTCAGAGCATTTGAACTGCAGGGCAAAACCCTGCTCAAGAAGACAGAAGTCCCCCCAAAAACAAAAAAAGGAACTATGTAAAAACCCAGTTGTGCTGGGTGTGGTGGTACATGCCTATAATCCTGGCACTGAAGAGAGGAAAGCAATAGGTTTGCAAGTTCAAGGCCAGCTAATACTAGATAGTAAGACCTTGACTCAAAAAAAAGGTAGCCTTTGTGCCTGGATCTTTTATTCTATTTTAAAAATATTCAACCATGTTTTATAGATAATCAGTGATTGTTCTTATAAGTGAATAATTCTCCACTTTAAAGATACACCATCATTTGTTTATCTACCAGTACTCACCTACTGAAAGCCATCTGGATTTGTTTTAGTTTGGGGTTATTAGGTATAAATTTGCTGTGAACATTCACAGACATCTTTCTGTGGGCATGTGATTTCATTTCTCCTGGTTAAATAGCAGTGGGATTGTTGGGTCACATCATAGGTATAGGTTATTAGAAACTACTAGACAGTTCTCCAAGGATTTGTACAATTTTACATTCCCATAAGCAGTATACAAGAATTTCAACAACGTACATCCCCACCAACACTTGGTATATCCTTTTTTAACATTAGCCATTCTAACCAGAACTCGATGACATCTCATTATGGTTGCATTTCTCTGATGACTAATGGTGTTGAGTCACCTTTTCGTGTCATCGTATAGATGCTGCCCCAGCCTCCCGAGTGCTGGGATTACAGGTGTGCGCCAGCACGCCCATACTTTATGTGGCTCCATTTATATGAAATTCTAAAAAGTGAAAACTACTTGTAATAAAAAGCAGGTGAGTGGTTGGCCAGGAATAGAGGAAAGGATTGAAGAAGGAACAGAGGTCCTTTTTGGAGAAGTGAATGTTCTGTATCATGATTGCTGTGGTGGTAACACAGTTATGACATGGTTTCAAACCATGTGCTTAATATTAATACAATTTAGTTTTTGTAAATTGTACCTCAAAGTTTATTAAAAATGCTAACTAGATACTCTTACATAGCTCTTCCTGTTTTAAATTTTCATGAGCTCTTTTGGAGTTTAGGTTATTGCCTGGCTTGTATCTACTTTGGTGGTAGGGTACTACAGATTGAACTCAGGACCTTGCTCTTGCCTGGCAGGCCCTGTGTTGCCGGGTTATCTCCCTGGCCCCAAGAGCTCTTTTTTTTTTTTTTTCTGGACAGGGTAGCACTGTGTAGCTCAGGCTGGCCTTGAACTTGTGGCAGTCCTCCTGCCTCAGCCTTCCAAGTGCTGAGACTATAGGTGTGTTCCACCATGCCCAGCTTGTGTCTTCATTTTGACTGTTTTTTTTTAAGTAGTATATGTAGAAGATGTGTCAACTTTTGGGTGACTATATAAAGACTTTGAGATATACGCTATAATTTGATCTCTGGTATAAATCTTTTTCACTTTAGGTGCTTGTACATATTTGTGAAATAAATCCATCTTAAGTATAGAGCAAAAACGCCTCTGCTTGAGTTAGTTAAGCCTTGTTGATCTTTGGCTATCGTTTTTTTCCCCCCAGTGGCCCGTACATGTAATTTGATCCTGATTGTTCTGGATGTCTTGAAACCCTTGGGACACAAGAAGATAATTGAAAACGAGCTGGAAGGCTTTGGCATTCGCTTGAATAGCAAACCTCCTAACATCGGCTTTAAGAAGAAAGACAAGGGAGGCATTAACCTCACAGCCACTGTAAGTGGGGAGGATGGCATGAGACGGCTGCTGAAGACGCTAGAGGGGAGAGGAGGTGGCGGCACGTGGCATTGGGTCTGGGAGATTCCTGGCTTTTCCCTGCCCTGGTTGAGATAATGCGCTAAAGCAGCAGTGACTGAGAACGACTTTAAGGTTAGACTTACCTTGGCAACTCCCTTTCCCCCTTTGGATTTTCTCTCTAGGGTAGGGTAAAAGTATAGACCAATCTTCTGCTTATATGAAGTGCTTGGCTGCCAGTATCCTGTGTTTTTGTTCATTTAACAGAGATTTCTAGAGGCCAAGCATTATTTCAGGGCGTGGGCAGTGGTGGTGGTAACGGGAGAGCAGAAGTGGGAACAAGGTGGGCAGACACAGACTCCTACTCTTGGGTACAGTAGCAAACAGAATTAATTGAGTAAACTGCAGTGCACAAGACAGTAATAAATCTAAGGAAAAAAATAAACCAGAGGAAGAGGACAGTGGTGTGGCGGTTGCATTTTTAAGTGTATTGGTCAGAGAAGTCTTCGCTTAGATGATGTAAAGGTGCTTGCTTCGGCAGCATAAATACTTAATGACATAGAGTTGCAATCTCAGTTGAGGTCCCTGAAGTAGAGCACACCTTTGTGTGGCCTCGGAACGAGAGCATGAGTGATGGAAGCAGGTGGAGGTGAAGTCATAGCATGGGGCTGTGTGACCTTTTACTTTAGAAGTGATGGTTAACTGCTGCTTGGGTTTTGGACCACAGAGGAACTGTGATTTGATTTAGGTTTTAATGGAATTATAATGGCTGTTGTCTTGAGAAATAGATTGAATTGGGTGAAGCAGAGGCAGGAGGGTCCTGCAAGTTGAGGCCAGCCTGGACTACATAGGCTGTTCAAGGCCATCCTGAACTACATAGCAAGACCCTGTCTCAAAAACAGAACAAGCCAGGTGTGGTGGCTCATGCCTGTAATCCTAACACTCAGGAGGTGGAGGCAGGAGGATCACTGTAAATTTGAGGCCAGCCTGGGCTACAAAGTGAGATCAAGGCTAGCCTGAACTACATTGTGGAACTCTGTCTCAAAAAACAAAACAATAACAACAATTCATGTATATTCTTATCACAATAATTCAGTCAAGTGATGGCTTCTTAGACCAGGATTGTAGCAGTGGGGGAAAAGTGATGGATTGTGCGAACACTTTGAAGATAGACTATTAGGCATTATATTTTTGTTGGATTATGGGTTATGAGAGAAAGAGATTCAGAGGTGATTGAGAGTTTTGAACTAGAAAAATGAAATCTCATTACTAAAATTGTAGGACTTTGAGTAGAATTAGTTTGGAGAGGAGAGGAAGCTCAGGAAGTTAGGTTTGAGAGGCCAGTTCGAAAGGCATGTGAAGAACATACCGGGAGATACGTTTGGGGGTTATCAACCTAAAAGATTACTAAGAAAGTGATGATAAATAGGAAAGGTGAGATGTTTAAAGAAGTAAGATTTTTTGGGACAAGGAAAACCAGGAAAGTTTAGAATCTTGGAAACCAAGTAAATTGTTTCTGGTTAAGCTGTTTTGCCTAAAAGAGCTTTCTGTTATTCTATCATAATGTTTAAATTTAGAATTTAGGTTGCTGTTGTCTTTACCATGGTTAAGAAACACATTGCATAGAGCTAGGATGTAGCTGGGTCTAGCTACCATGCAGCGGGGCCGCCAGAGTAAAAATCTTGGAGCATCTTTACCACCTTTAAGCATACAGGACAGTGTTATTCAGCATACAGGACAGGGCAACTCTGGCTGCAGGTACAGAACAGAATTGGCAGGGCCCAGGGAAGGACATTGCCTGGGGCAAGGTGGAAGCTGAGGACCTGTCTGAGCAGATCCGTGGTGGGGTCTGCAGAGCCACTCCCCTTGAATCTAACCTGAAACGAAGAAAACGAAACAAACAAGCACGCAAGCAAACATACAAGTGTGTCACATAGGGCACGGTGGCACACAGGCCTGTCACCCCAGCCCTTACGGAGCTCAGAAGGGCAGAGGGTCGCCAGCTCCGGGCACATAGGGAATGAGTAGAAGGCCAGCCTGGACTGCGAGGCAGGGCCTCTCTCGGAAATGGAATTGAGCACTCAGGACGCTCATTGTGTGCGTTAGCTAGGGCTGCTGTAATGAAGTACACACACTGGGTCGCTTACACAGTAGAAACTTTCATAATTCCAGAGACCTAAAATCAAGGTGCTGGTAATGCGGGTTTAGATTAGGACCCCACTCTAATGACCTCACTCTAATTCTCTTCAAAGCCCCTCTCTCCAAATGTGCTCACATTCTAAGATACTGAAGGTATTCAAATTATAAGGGACTAAGGTTGGGGGGTAGGGGAGGGGGCGGAAACACATTTCAGCCCCTTAACGCCTTCCTTTGAGTTTGGATGGAGTTGGCTGCTCTCACCCAGGGTATTATTTGTAATAATGACTTTGTCCTTTAGCTAGAATTATCCAGGTAGGTGCCTAGGTAAGTATTTCCTCCACCCGCAGACCTGCGATTGTTTCCTGTGCCTATTCAGTGCCCTCAGAGTGAGCTGGATGCTGAAACTGTGAAGAGCATTCTGGCTGAATACAAGATCCATAATGCTGACGTTACTTTGCGGAGTGATGCCACCGCCGATGACCTCATTGATGTGGTGGAAGGAAACAGGTACTGATTAAGCACCTGCCTGATTTTGAATTTAAAACACTGTGATGGAAGCCGGGCATGGTGGCGTGCTCCTGTAATCACAGCACTCAGGAGGCTGAGGCAAGAGCATTGCTGTGAGTTTGAGGCCAGCCTGGGCTACATACTAAGACCCTGGCTCAAAAACAGAAAAACCAAAAATAGCCCCACCCAAGAAAACCCTGTTGTGATGGAAACTATTGGATTGTGAATTTGGCAATGGGGATTCTGACTCCAGTTGTGCAATTATCTTAAATAATGATTGTTCTTAATTTCTAACATCTGTCCTTGCTCTGCAGGTTTTTTTGTTTGGTTTTGTTTTGTTTTGTTTTTGTCTTTTTGAGACAGGGTCTTGCTATGCAGTTCAGGCTGGCCTTGAGCTCACTTTGTAGCCCAAGCTGGCCTTGTGCTCACACTGATCCTCCTGCCTCAGCCTCCCGAGTGCTGGGATTACAGGTGTGTGCCACCACACCTGGCCTTGCAGTTTGATTTTGTATGTGGTGCTGGGGATCGAACTCAGGGCCTTGTACATACAAGGCAAGAGTTCTACCGCTGAGCCACTTCCCCAGCCCTGCAGTTTGATTTTCATAGTTAATTTTTCCATTTCAGTTACTTGCTATAAAGGAGGCTGTCCTCTAAGCTTTTTCAAGTGAGGTCCAAAAAAAGTTGCTAAGTCTGCTCTCCCAGAATTAGTCCATGTGAAAAATCTTGTAGACTGTTCTACAAGAGTGAAAGAAGGCCAGGCTGTGTCTGTTCTTTCAAACCTAAGAGTTTATTGCTGAAACCCTATTCCATGGAACATTACTAACACTTTAATAATTTAAGCCACTGTTAAAAGGTACTCTTACAGGGCTGGGGATGTGGCTCAGTGGTAGGGCTCTTGCCTTGCATGCACAAGGCCCTGAGTTCAATCCCCAGCACCACATACATTAAAAAACACCCAATAACAATAACAAATTTTTTATAAAAAACTTACTCTTACAGCCAGGCATGGTAGCACACGCCTATAATCCCAGCACTCAAGAGGCTGAAGCAGGATTGCTGCAAGTTTGAGGTCAGCCTGGGCTACAAAGTGAGTTCAAGGTCAGCCTTAAATGCGTAGCAAAACCCTGCCTCAAAAAAGACAAAGATAAATTAATAAATAAGTGAATAGTTACGGCTTGCCTAATTATTAGTAATCTTAGCTATCATATTGATTAGACACTGGAATTATACATTACCAGTTACTGTGCTTAAAAATTTGTTAGTCTTTAAAATTTACGAAATATATTAAAGAATCTGTATTAAAAATTATGAACTATGTTGTTAGAAATTGTACTTAACTTTTTTTTTAGTACTGGGTATTTAACCTAGGGCTTCCTGCTTGCTAAGCAAGCATTCTACCAGTTAGCTACATCCCTAATCTTATATATAGTACTTAGTTTAGCTTTGTAGGAAACCATTCTCCCAGGAGCAAGGTTCACACATGGGACTATGGCCTGGCTTTTTTACCTTTCAACCTGTAAATTCAGTCTTTGCTTGGACTTTCCACTTATTTTAGTAGGAGGCTTTTTTGGTTGGTTTGTTCTGTAACCGTCTGTCTTCTCCATTGAGAGCCTCTCATTGGGATCTAGGTGTGTGGGGCTGCTGGTAGTTGATTTTGTTAACTCCAAAGTATTTCCTTGTTTCCCTGTACTTGTGTAGAGTGTATATCCCTTGTATCTATGTGTTAAACAAGATTGACCAGATCTCCATCGAGGAGCTGGACATCATCTATAAGGTGCCGCACTGTGTGCCCATCTCTGCCCATCACCGCTGGAATTTCGATGACTTACTGGAGAAGATCTGGGACTACTTGAAGCTAGTGAGAATGTACGTGAGCCCTCGTGTGGGTGGGCTGATGTTGCTGTGGGGATTAGTTAGACCAGGCCATTCTGAGGTGATAGACTTCGGGGCTCATTCACAAAATGTGGTTCTCTGTGGAGATAAAGTAAGTTGGTTCCTTTCATGCGTGAGTTCACAAGAGGACGTTTTTCTCCTCAGGCCGGAGGTTATTGTGGACTGATCTCAGGGTGGCGGAGGGGTGGGGTGGTCCAACACGTACAGCAGCCTGCCCCTGCCCTCCCTGTTCTAGCTACACCAAACCCAAAGGGCAGCTCCCGGATTACACGTCTCCCGTGGTGCTGCCTTACTCCAGGACCACAGTGGAGGATTTCTGCATGAAGATTCACAAAAATCTCATCAAAGAATTTAAATAGTAAGTATCATGGGCCTGTGGTGCCTCCTTTTCCTTGTAAGCTGCTAATTTTACTAACAGTAATTATTAGAATAGTTTTAAATAAACCCAGTAACAAAGTTCTATAAAGTGTTTGCGTGGTTTGAACTCCACGTTTTCTTGAAATTATGTCTAGTTGGAGCAAGATGAGCTTCAGAAGCCTCTTCATGTTAGCAGGGCCTAACTGTATAAAGGTCCTGACTTGCCTTCATTAATTCATCTTCCCCTTGACAGAGTCAAATACTACTTTTTCCTTCCAGGATTTTAACATCCTCCACTGGGCACTTAGTCCCTCTGTAAGCATTAAGAGTGGGCTGGGTGTGGTGTTGCACACCTGTAATCCCAGCACTTGGGAGCTGAGGTAGGAGGATCGCTGTGAAGTTCAAGGGCAGCCTAAACTACATAGTAAGATCCTATCTCAAAAAACGGCACCAAGGATATGTCTCAGGCGCAGAGCCTCCTGGCAAGAGTGCGGTCATGAGTTTGATTCCCAGTACCAGAATCAAACAGAAAACAAACTGCTCAGCATGGGCACAACTCTCCTACTCTCTCATACTTTTACTGCTGATTGAGGCTGCAAAAGATTTTGTTTTATTTTGAACTAATTTTATTTTATTTATTTATTTTTTTTTCCGGTACCGGGGATCGAACTCAGGACCTTGCGCTTGCCAGGCAAGCGCTTATGCCACTGAGCTATACCCCCAGCCCCCTTTTGAACTAATTTTAGACTTAGAGTTGCAAAAGTAGTACGAAGAGTTTCCTTTTATCCTTCATGTTCTACAATGCTAACAGCTCACGTTTCCTGAGTGCAATTATGAGAACAAGAGATTAACATTGGTAAAAAAATTTGAGGGGGAGGTACCAAGAATTTAACTCAGGACCATGTGCTTAGGCCACTGAGCTATACCCCTGTCTTAGCATTGGTAAAATGTTACAAAAACTACAGACTTTACTTGAATTTTACTTTTCTTCCCCCACCAGTGTCCTTTTTGTTCTCCAGGAACCTGCATGACATCTAGTTTCATTTCTCTTAATATTCCAGCGTTCTAGTTTCCCAGTAATATTTTCTTGGATGTTTATTGTACTGTATTTGATGACTTTGACAGTTTTGAAGTGTTTACTAGTTACTTTGTCAAATGTTTCTTACTTTGCATTTTTCTGATCTCTCTTTTTTTATCTTCTTTCCCTTTATTTTTATGTGGGACTTGTAATTGAGTTAGGGCCTCATGTAAGCTAGGCAAGCACTGTACCACTAAGCTATACACCCAGTACAGATCTTTTTCTGAAATTTTTGTCTTCTGTTTGTAGCATCTATCTGAGGGCTTGGCTGCAACATTTATTACTCTTACATTTGCCTAATGCTGATTCTTTACTTTCCTTTTATATTTATTTATTGGAACTCTTCTGTAAGCTACAGATGTCACTTCTCTACTAAATCCATAATTTACATCAATATGAGTTCTTAGATATTTAATTTATTCTGTAAGCTATAGCCCAATATCATCATTGTTTTGTTTTTCAAGCCATGACCTTTAGGAACTCTTTCCTGGTGTATCCTATGTTCATTTCATAACCTGCCATCTCTTTTCCTAAGTGTTTGCTTACTTCTTGGAACTACTAGGTGTTCATGATTGATTTTGTTTGTTTGTTTGTTTTTGTAGGCATAGAACTTTTAATCATATGTAGTTTCTTATTTACTAGTAAATAATCACACTTTTGAAGTTATCTTTTGGTTCAATAATTTCCTTTTCCTCTCAGTAGGTATTTACTGGGACATAAATTCACATACATAGTATATAATTATACCATTCTACTATTCCTGAAATTTCTTGGTAGGTAATTTAATGTAAATGTAATGTAAATTAATACAAAGGTCTATGTGTATTTTGAAATCTGAAGGAATGAAAATAAACCAGAGTAAGTTTATAAATACTAATAATCCAGAAAGGACTGGTTTTTAAATTTCAGTAATCATAATTTCCCAGTAATTACAAATAGAGAAACCAAAAAATAAAACTATGAGTAGTGAAAATACTGGTATCCAAATTATCTCAAGTTCAGTGACCCGAGGAAAAGGGTCACCGGAAATGTCCTTCCTGTATTTGCCCAGTAGTATTTTGTTAGCATCTGATTCCTGAAAGCTTGAACAAGGTGGAAGAGTTTAAAATCTGTGGTAGAATAACGTGGCATTTACTACTCAACACGTTAACACATTACAACCATTCTTTTATTCACCAACTCAAAAGGTGCTGCGTGTTCTCTGTAGAAAAACACTTTAATAACTGTCAGGAAGCAGTTTTTCTGATAAATAACCAATTTGAGAGTTTTTCTTTACCTAGTTTTCAAAATTGAGGCTATTTTGGAGACAACAGTGTAAAGGTTGCTTTAACTTCTGATGAAACGATCTGACACAATCTTGTAGGTTTTCTTTCCAGTATAAATTTTTATATGTGAAGAGGCTTTTTCGAAAGCTTTACCTTGATGAGATTTTTACCCAACATGAATATGGTGATGTTGTCTATACTGGGTAAATGCTTTGCCACGTTACTTACATTTTTAAGCCTTCTCTATGATACAAGTTCTTTAGTGTTCAGTAAGGGTTAAGCTTTGATTAAATTCTATGCCACATTCTTTACAATTGTAGGATTTCTCTCCAGTATATATTATTGGGTTCTGGGTAAGCTGTGAGCTTCAATCAAAGGCTTTGCCATATTCTTTGCATTGCATGGTTTCCTTCTAGTGTGAATTGTGTGGTGCTCATTAAGTGTTGAACTTCTAACAAAGGCTCTGTCACAGTGTTTACATTTGTCGGGTTTCTCTCCACTGTGAATCCTTCAGTTTTGAGTGACGGCTGAGCTCTGAAAGGCTCTGCCACATGCTTTACATTTGTAAGGTCTCTCTCCAGTGTGTCTTCTCTTATGTAAAATAAGAGCTGAACTTCCACCAAATGCTTTACTACATTCTTTACATTTGTAAGGTCTCTCTCCAGTATGAATTCTCTGGTGTCTAGTAAGATCTGAGCTATGATGAAAGGTTTTCCTATGTTCTTTTTTTTTTTTTTTTTTTTCCAGCATTGAGGATCGAACTCAGGACCTTGCACTTGCCAGGCAGGTGCTTATGCCACTGAGCTATATCCCCAGCCCTTTCCTATGTTCTTCACACTTGTAGGGTTTCTCTTCAGCATGAATTTCTCTGGTGTTCAGCAAGAGCTGAACGATATCTAAAACGCTTTACCACATTCTTTACATTTATAGGGTTTCTCTGCAGTATGGACTTTGTGATGTCTGGTAAGATTAGAGCTTTGACTAAAGACTTTGTTACATTCTTTATATTTGTTGGGTTTCTCTCCCATATGAATTAACAGGTACTGAGTGAGAGTTGAGCAAAGTTTAAAGGCTGTGCCACAAACTTTATATTTGTACAGATTCTCTCCTTTATCAGTTGTCTCATATTGAGTAGGTGCTGTGTTTTGATTAAAATCCGTGCAATGATCTTTACATTTGTAGAGTTTCTCTTCAGTTTCAGTGTTCTGGTGTTGAGTAGGGGCTGAAATTTTGGTAAAGACTTTTTCACATCCTTTACACATGTAATGTTCATCTACAGTATCCGTTGTCTGGACACTTGGATGGACAGCAAGTTTTGAGCACTGATCAAAGATTTCCCCACATTTCTCATGTTTATAAATATTCTGCAGAAAATAAACACACTGATGTTTACTAGGATGTGGGCCATCTGCAAGGTTCTCATGAATTTTACTACACAGAAAAGTGTCCTGTTCAGTATAAATATTCTGGTAATTTTGTTGGCTAGAGCCCTCACTGAAGACCTTCTCTTGTTCATTATATCTGTCAAGAGTTTTCTAGTTATCTATACCTGGATTTTGATTAAGCATTAGTAGATGGGTAAATAATTTCCCATATTTTTCAAAATGGTTTATTGTGGCAGAAGGAAGACCTATGTGTTAATTGCAAAAAAATACACTTTTTATAAAGGAAATCTCTAAATGATCACATCTGGAAGTTTGTGTGTGTTTCTTAACTCTCTTGTCCACAGAAATGTTTGAAAGAAGATTTAATCTAACATTGAACAATTTGAATGATTTTAAGTAATTGAGTGTATCATAGGCTAGACACGTTTAGCTTTTTAAAATTTACTTTGTAAGAAAAGTTATGTTTCATAATCTCATGTGAATGTTTACTTAGGGAATAACATGGATCACTGAAAGCAAATGGCATACATTCAGATATTTTCTTAGATGTTACATATTTTTGGTCACTGTCGACAGTGAAGTTTCTATTGTCTTTAGCTGTCTACCACTGGTTATGTCCATTACAAAATGATTTTGCACCTTCACAATTATCATCCATTTCCCGTTCTTTTCTAAGCTGTAAATTTCTGTGACCACAATTTTTGTATCTTTGATTTGCCACTTTATGGAAGGAACAATGTACTTCTGGCTCTGATGAAAACCCTTGGGTAAGGTGAGAAGTCATACCTGGAGGAACGGTTGCTGCCCCGACTCTTCACTATCCAGGCTTTCCTTTGTTTCAGAAAAGTGATCAGGTTTGGCTTAGAGACACTTACACCAAGCAAGACCACATTTCTGTAATTCTCTAGCATCATTTCTGTACATAACATCCACACAGTTGGGTCCAGGCATTCCCATTCTTCTGGAGAGAAATCAGTTGCCACGCCTCTGAAGGAGTTTAAGTTCCATGCTTGGCTTCCAGGACTCAGTGCTTTCTCTGCAGACCCACCACCAGCCCGCCCCAAAGAGGAAAACCGTCAAGCCTGCAGCGCACCTCAGGGCTCCCTCTTGATTGATTTTGATTATTGCCCGCACTAAGGACTTCTCCAAGGAGCCCTGATTTTCAAGATCTGGGTGCTAGGTGTACTCATGGGTGTAGGTTGTCAGCGCTTGTATGGCCTCTCAGCAGCAGGGCTAGGAAGTACATACGAGGACACTAAAACACGATTGTGTGCACATCTGTGTTTTTGTGTCTGTGTTACTCCTCCTCCCTCCTCTTTCTCTCTCCCTCTTCGTCTCTCTTTTCTCGAAAACTGAGTTCATGCTTTTGTATCTCTTAGTTCAGTCCCAAGTGTTTTAGTCTTTCTCCATTTCGTATTTTTCACCCACAAATGAGAGATCCAACTGTCATTGTCTATAAACTACTTATTTTTAAAATTCTAGAATATAGCCGGACTTCCTTATCTGTGGATTCTGTGTCTGGATTTAAGTAAAATACTTGGAAAAAATTGTGTATGTACAGAGTATATAAAGACTTTTCCCTTTTTCGTAGCATAACAACTATTTACATATAATTTATATTAGATTAAGTGTACATAATCTAGAAGTGATTTAAAGTGTGGAGAAGTGTGTGTGCAGGTTATGTGCAAATACTGTGCTATGTTGTATGAGACCTAATCTGTAAATTTTATGGGGAGTGTGCTGGAACTAGGGCCCCTCAGATACCCAGGGATAAATATTATTATCTCTACCCTATAATCCTGAAATAATTTAATCAGATTTTATAGTATTTATAGATAGTTCTTTTAATCTTTACAGAGGTTGAAAATTTCAAAGTTAAGAACAACAACAAACCCCAAAAATAATTACAGAATGTCAGAACAGCATACAAATAGAGACATTTTAAAACACTTTTTCTGGGCTAGGTGTGTAGTTCAGTGGTCCTGGGTTCAACTCTAACACCAAATATTAAAAATAAAAAACTGCTCTGTTTTGAACACACTCTGTCATTTTTGCCTCTCTGGAAGCCCTGGTGTGGGTCTTGGTCACGCGGTCATGGCTGCTTCCAGGCCCTGAATTGGTTCAGGCATTTACTTCTCTGTCTTTTTTTTTTTGGCTGTACTGGGGATCAAACTCAGGACCCTGCATGTGCCAGGCAGGCGCTTATTCCACTGAGCTATATCCCCGGCCCCCAGACATTTACTTTTCATGGTCTTTTGGTGAAGAGTCAGAAGTCACACAGGACCAGATCTGGTGAATAAGGTAGATGAGATCACAGTGTAATTTTCTGTTTGTTTTTTTATGACAAGGTCTTGCTAGGCAGTTCAGGGTGGCCTTCAACCCACCGCATAGGCCTGGCTGGCCTCGCCCCTCCTGGCGTAGCGTCCCAAGTGCTGCAGCACAGGGGCCGCCCTCACGCCTGGCTCGCACCGTGGTCTCAAGAGGCTCCCTTTCTGGTGGGTGGCACTCGGCAGCAGCTGTAGTGTATTTTTGATCACACTTTGGGAACAGCATGAAGGAGAACTTGGAGACTGCTTCAGACAGTGGCAAGAGACAGTGGGGTGTTTGCAGTAAGGGCAGGACTACTTTCATTTGGAGTATGGCAGTGTCCTTACACTGAATTTTTAAAATCTAAATACTATATTACTTGATCACCCCATATATGTACATATAATTTATACCTTTGATTATTATCATTACTTTTGTATATTCCAGAAAGTTAGGAAGACATAAAAAACAAAGTTCTTGCATGGTAGAGAGGGAAGAACTTCCCTTGCCTGGTTGAAGAGATACTCAGTTCTTGTCAGTGCCCATTGTTTAAGTAGACTTAGTAAATACACATATTCTCCAGCAGCTTATAGCTGACATTATTGCATCTCTAAGAATCATTCTGTGGTGTGAATTTTTCAAGGTTTTTCTCTATGCTTTTTGTTTTTGTTTGTTTGGTTTGTTTTTGTTTGTTTGTTTGTTTTTTGTTTTATTGGGGGACATAGTTTCACTGTGTAGTTCAGGCAAGACTTCAATTGACTTTGTAACCCAGGCTGGCCTGGAACTCACAGTGATCCTCCTGCTGAGCCTCCCAAGTGCTGGATTACAGATGTGCACCACCACGCCCAGCATCAGGGTCTTTCTCTGTAACAGTCCATACTTTGGATGTTTGAAATTGTTTTTGAAACCATAGTTTATTCATACTACTCATTTGTGGTCTTTCTGCCTTTGACATTCTTAAACTGCTTTGGAACAAGCAGACCCACACAACTTCCAAAAGGCTTTACCTCCTCCTCTATGAAGGCTTAGTGCATCACTTTGCTCGGGAAAATAAAGCATTTCACTTCAAGTGTGATCCTTGAGCTGGGGAAGGGCCTGGCTATTTCAAGAACTGGGGTGCAAAAACTGAGAACGTTAACAGCCAAGCAAACTGGGGTGCAAAAACTGAGAACGTTAACAGCCAAGCAAGTAGGGCAGAAGTCAGGTTATTATGCGCACTGACTGTTCTTTTTTCCCATCTATACAGCGCTCTGGTCTGGGGCCTCTCTGTGAAACACAATCCTCAGAAAGTGGGTAAAGACCATACGCTGGAGGACGAGGATGTCATTCAGATTGTGAAGAAGTGAAACTTTCCCCCACCTGCCAGGCCAGCCACAGCAGCTTTCCCCGTGACAGCACCCTGCTCGGTTCTTCTGTTGGTGGCAGCCTCTGGATCAGGGTACAGGGTGGGGAGAGGGAGGCGCCCAGACTAGAACTTCACTTGTCGTCCTGTGGGGTCACCTCCGGTGTTGAACTGCATAAAAGACCAAGTAGACGTGTGCTTTATGTGCGGTTCATGTGTCCTTGCTGGATTTCTTTTGAGGTGGGCTGAACATTCAGTGAAGAAGCTGCAGAATACTTTGTCCCTTGGTTTTGATGTGAAATGGATAAAAATGTGACGTGTAACATCTTGGTGCCTTGTGATGGGAGACTCTTGCATGTGCAGGCGGCCTTCAGTCCCTTCAGATGCTGTGTCACATGGTGCTGGAGAGAGGAAGGACTCGATGTGTGTTACTGTCCCCCACAGGCTTCCATTCTGGGAGGGCACAGTGCTGCCGTCGAGTGAACAGCGCCGCATAGGCAGATTGGGGTTTGGATGGGCAGGTTGATGTCTAGTTCGCTGTGGGACTCTGAACGAATTACTCAATCCTTGTAAGCATGTGTTTCTTCATGTAACATCGGGAAATTAGTTACCACCAAGGGAGTCGATTATCTGTAAACGTCTTAGCATGGTAACTGGCATATAAACACTCAGGGCGTGTTCGTGTTGTCACTGGGTCCAACCCTTTATTGCTATCCAGTTCAGTACATCATCAGTATTAGGTTGAATGTTGAGCTGAACCTTGCTGCCAGCAGGGCCACTTCTGTAGCCAAGGCGTTCTGCTTGGACCTCCGTGGTGGTCCTGGCCTCACCCCCCATGGCCTGGGTGAAGGGAGGAGGAGCGCTGCAAGTGAGTCATCCAGTGTGTTCAGAGCGCTGGGTCTGTGCACGTACACGAGGTGGGAAACAGGAGAGGCTGGGAAGGACTCTGCAAGAAGGTGCTAAGGGCGTAGTTAGGGTTTAGAGGCTGGGAAGAAGGGGATTTAAAGGAACAGCCGATTATGTGAAGAGTTGATGGTAATCTTGGGGTGGTAGGTTAGTGAGGACATGGGTAGAGGGCATGTCGGTACAGAGGAAGGATCTAAACTTGGGAACCGATGGACTGACGTGCTTTCTGAAGTCAAAAGATTCAGTATGCACTACAAGGGTGAGAGAGTAGTTCCTGAGAAAATCAGAAAAGTGAAAACTTAACAGGAAAACAAAATTTCATTGTCCAGATGAGATGAACCAGAGCTTTTAGAAGGTTGTGATGGATGAGCAGGTGTGATTATCCACATACTCCACTTTTGTCCAGTGCTGGTTCTATTCTAGAGATACTCTTTCTGGAGCTTTGCGCTGCCCTCAGACCAGGAGATAAACCCCTCATGCCCCAGAGGCCACTCATTTTTCCAAATACAGACCTTGGTGTCATGGTACATTCATGATAGAGGCCATGCCTAGAGCCTTCCCCACTTTGCAGAGAAACATGAAAATGATGGCTTTCTGAGCTGTGGGGTTTCCAGCAAGGTTTGTTCTCCAGCCAGCGCATGCTGGGGTTTAGGGGAGTGCTCCTGCCAAAATTCACAGAGTATTTGGCACTCCCATGGAGCTGGCGAGTTGTCAGAATGCATTTTGTTTAGGGTTTCAGGATGTTCTTTGAAATAGGCCTTGAATCTGTCACTCAGCACCCTTCCTTCTCTTGGATCTGTAGCCCCATAATCCTTGGGGAGAGAATGTCCGTTTTTCTCCTTTGGTGTCAGACTTGGCATTTCTGGAGGGGGGATAGTTACATGCTGGGAATACTGACCTGAGTTTGACTACTGAGAAGGTGCATTCCCCACAGCTAAACATTTCCTCATAACCTATAGGATTATAGTGGTGTGGCTCTTGTGGCACGGCTTGAATTTTTGTTCTTTCTTGACCTTCCCTACTACAGTTAGGCAGACCTACTGTTCTGTACCATTAATTAAAATACGTCAACAGGGGCTGGGGATATAGCTCAGTGGAATAAGCGCTTGCCTAGCAAGCGCAGGGTCCTGAGTTTGATCCCCAGTACTGCCAAAAAAAAAAAAAAAAAAAATACGTCAACTACATTTAACAAGAAAGCACTAACCTAACTAAGCTGACACGGAAGGGTTTTTTTTTTTTTTTTGTCTTTGAGACAGGGTCTCACTATGCAGTTCAGGCTGGCCTTGAGCTCACTTTGGTAGCCCAGGCTGGCCTTAAAGTTGAAATGATGTACCTGCTTCAGCCTCCCAAGTGCTGGGATTACAGACATGCACCACATGTGCCTTGCCCTTCATCTCTGAATTAGAAGATGGCTTCATTATTCCATCCTCTAGCATGGAGTCAAAGTAGTTTTCACATACCCTAAATGGGTATGTATTCAGGACTCAGATTAAGTTAGCTCAAGCTTGATAAGTATCAGGTCAAATCAGCAGGACTGAAAAAGCTTTAGTTAGGAAAAGGGATTGAAAACCCTACAGTAGAATCCTTTCAATGCTGTGTAGGTAAGTTTTAAATTAATAAAAAAACTGAGTTAAAAAGATAAGGTATACTATACCAGGACTTAACACAAGCAGGGTCTTAAAAGTTCTAAAGAGAAATTAAATTAGCCTTTAATGGATTGAGTCAGAACTGAGCTGGATGAACAGGATGGCTCTGTAAGTATGATTTGTTTGGGACCAACTACCATATACATGATTTCTAAATAAGCCAAATTTGTATTAGGTGAGTTTTAAAAATTGTGTGCTGTATGTACTGGTATTAGCCACAAGGCTACTTACAACTCAGCCTAAATTGCCATAGTGGGGTCCTTAAGGTCAATAAAAGACCAAAGTTTCTTCATCCTAAGTCAGGATAAAGACTTCGACCATATGAACTTTAAAGAAAAATTAGAACTCCAGGTCATTTCCCACAAAGAACCTCCTGACCCTCTTCGCTCAGCTCAGTGGTGAGGAAGAAAGAAACAAGGCCGCTGGTTTCATTCACACATTTAGCATTTGCAACTTTAATCAATCAAAAGAAAAAAAGTCCCAAATGTACAAGTGAAAAAAATCCAAACTGTTGACACAGGCTTAACTAATACCAGCTACTTTTATGTACAGCTGTATAAGTTCAAAAAATCTATCCTATATGTATGTACAAAAGTTGTTTATACATAGTTCTGTACATAAGGGTCTATACATTTCCTCAGAACCCTTAGGTGCCACCTCTTGGTAAAGACACCAACACTTCATTCACATATCTTACAAAAAAGAA
>PVLD010011995.1:0-62437 GCA_004027595.1 Dinomys branickii | reverse complement strand
AGGATGTCCATTGTCACCACTCCTATTCAACATAGTTCTGGAAGCACTAGCCAGAGAAATCAGACAAGAGAGAGAAATAAAAGGAATAAGGATAGGAAAGGAAGAAGTCAAACTATCACTATTTGCAGATGACATGATACTATACATGGAGGACCCCAAAAACTCCACAAGAAAACTCCTGGAATTAATTGACAAATTCGGCAGTGTAGCCGGATACAAAGTCAACACCCAAAAATCAATAGCATTCCTATACACGAACAACAAACAGACTGAGAGAGAAGTTGAGGAAACCATACCCTTTACAATAGCAACCAAGAAACTGAAATACTTAGGAATCAATCTAACAAAGAATGTGAAAGATTTATTCAGTGAAAACTACAGTACTCTGAAAAAGGAGATTGAATAGGATTTCAATAAGTGGAAAAACATACCATGCTCATGGTTAGGAAGAACTAACTTTGTAAAAATGGCCATACTACCAAAACTGTTGTACAGATTCAATGCAATTGCCACTAAACTACCATTAGCATATCTCACAGATCTAGAGAAAATATGCCTCAAATTCATCTGGAACCAGAAGAGACCCAGAATAGCAAAAGCAATCCTGGGCAATAAGAACAAGTCAGGTGGAATAACAATCCCTGACCTGAAATTATACTACAAAGCTACTGTAATAAAATCAACCTGGTACTGGCTAAAAAACAGACCTGAGGATCAATGGAACAGACTGGAAGATGCAACCATAACGAAAAACCCACTCAGCTACCTAATATTTGACAAAGGGGTCAACCAAACTCACTGGCAAAAAGAAGGCCTGTTCAATAAATGGTGCTGGAAAACCTGGCTTGCCTCTTGCCGAAAACTGAAAATAGACCCCAGTCTATCACCATGCACCTAACTCAGGTCAAAATGGATCACAGATCTCAATATTAAAACAGAAACTGTAAATCTATTGGAAGAGAAAGTAGGTAAAAATCTTGAAGACATAGAAGTAGGCAGAGAGTTCATGAACAAAAATGAAACTGCAGGGGAAACACTTCAAAGAATCAATAATTGGGACCTCATTCGACTGAAAAGTTTTTGTACATCTAAGGAAATCACCAGCAAAGTAAAAAGAAAACCCACAAATCGGGAAAAAATCCTAGCTGGCTGTCCCTCAGACAAAGGTCTTCTATCTAGAACATACAAAGAATTAAAAAACATGTACGTGTCCAAATTCAAAGACCCAATCCAGAAATGGGCATCTGAGATGAATACACACTTCTCAGGTAAAGGAACATAAATGGCAAATAAATATATAAGAAAATGTTCCACATCCTTAGTCATTCGAGAAATGCAAATAAAAACAACATCGAGATTTCATCTCACCCCAGTAAGACTGGCCAGTATGAAAAAGTCATCTAGTAACAGATACTGGCGAGGCTGTGGAGAAATAGGGACTCTATTACACTGCTGGTGGGAATGCAGACTGGTGCAACCACTGTGGAGAACCGTTTGGAGATTTCTCAGCAAACTAGGTCTAGAGGTTCCATTCAAACCAGCTATTCCTCTTCTGGGTATTTTCCCAGAAGATCTGAAATCATCATATCACTCTGATATATGTGCACCCATGTTTATAGCAGCACAATTTGTAATAGCTAAAATTTGGAAGCAAACTAAGTGTCCATCCACAGAAGACTGGATTAAAAAACTGTGGCATTTTTATATAATGGAATATTATTCAGCTATAAAGAAAGACAGTTTTGGGGACTTTGTAGGCAAGTAGTCAAAACTGGAGTCCATACTCATAAGTGAAATAAATCAGCGGTACATGTGCAGGCAACGTATTGTATCACTGGTGTAAGAACCTGAGGGTGGAAATATAAACTAAGAGACATGAAAGAAATCTGTTCAAAAACAAAGAACAGATGGGACGATGGAAAAGAGAAAAGAAAGAGACAAAAATGTATGTATGTATATATGAATATACATATATGCAGGAGGGCTAACATGGTTCTACTATTGTATGATATCACTTAAATTTGATCAATCTTGTATGTCTGTATGTGTTATCCTGAACACACACTTCGAAGATATCAATATGCAAAGCAGCAACTATTGGTGGTTTTTTTTGGTTTTTTGGGTATTTTTGGCTTGGGTCTTTTGTTTTTTGTGTTTTTCTGTTATTGAGAGGATGAATTGTCTGACCAATTTTGCATGTCTGTATCTGGGTTCATATATATATACACTTCGATGATATCAATAGGTAAATCAACAACCTCTGTTGAGCCCATGTCACCTTGTCTGTAGATCAGTTTTGTTTGTACTATTTTTTATGCTAATTTCTGTCTGTGTGTTAATATGTTTTTGTGCTTTTATTTTTCTAAAAAAAAAAAAGTAAAAAAAAGAAATTATAAATATAAATATAACAGATATATAAGGTAATAACATGATAAAATCACATTAATTTACTTTAAAAAGTAACTAGTAATATGATGAAGGTGAACACAGATATATCTGTACATAGTGTTTAAAATGCAATTTTAATTGTCTTGTTTAAAGATCTTAACACATATGGGGGAAAAATAAGTGAACTTTCTGAACTTATAACTTTTAGTGTTCATAAAGTTATGCAAAATAATTTTATATATCAGAAGGTATTTTCTGAAAAATTATTGCAATAAAATTTTAAAAATTATAAAATCTAATTAAGCCAGTGATAATAGAGCACCCAAATAAGATAATTACTTCTGAAGTAAAATCTTCTTCCACGTAAAGCAATGGCATTTGTAAATTCACAGAAATATCAAATATTGTTTAATTTCCAAGATTTTCAATCTTATTCAAAATATATAGGTGAAATGAACGTTGTCTTTCCCATGATATAAAAATGAAAGTAAAACAAACATTAACTTATGTAGTAAAATGTACATTATATATAAAAATTCCAAAAGCAGCAACACAAATTGAACTCAGTAATATATTAAAAATCAATTTATGGGACCCAGAAAGCCTTGATGAGCTGTCTGGTACCCTTGGACCTCTGCCTCTGCCTGCTGTTGCCACAGTGGGAAGGTACCTTGGACCCAAGAAGCCTCAGGACTGACTCTGAAGCCCGGGGAACATAGGGAGACTTGAAAATGACAAAAAGAAGGAATAAAATGCAATATCAGTGCCCTCTACCCCACCAAGAACAAGTCCAGGAAACATCAAGATCGAAGAACATGAAAGTGACAAACCTGAAATTTCTGAAATGATAGCAGCTGAAGTAAAGGACTATTACATCAGGCTTTAGAGGAAATCAGATCAGAAATAATCATTCAGGTAAAAAACAAAATGAAAGAATTACTCACCATATCAAAAGACATAGATTAAAAAATAGAGAAACATAGAAAGATGATAAAAATCTTGAATGAACAGTATAGGATAGATTTAGAATGCATGAAACAGATTCAAAGAGATGTCCAGGCAATTAAAAATTCCATTGAAATCTGGCAAAACCTCTTGAACAAAATGGAAGACAGACTTTCAGACCTTGACGACAGCAATGCACCTAGTGATAATGAAAAGAAAGGTCACTTAAAAATAATAAGGAACCAGGAAGTCACCATTCAGCAGCTGAAAGATGAGGCAAAGAAAAGCAATGTAAGACTGATTGGTGTCAATAAAAGAGAAGGAGGCAACATAAATGACATAAGAAATCTCTTTACAGAAGAGCAGAAAGTTTCCCGAACATGGGAGGAGAACCTGATATATAGTTAGTGAGGCATATAGAATTCCAATCACTCATAAATAAACAAAAACAAACTACACCCAGATACATAATACTCAAGATACCAGAAATTCAGCAAAAGAATAGAATATTAAAAGCTTCTAGGGAAAAGAAACAGATCATCTATGAAGGAAAGCCCATCACAGTCATGGCAAACTTCTCAACATAAACCATCAAGTAAAGAAGAGCTTGGAGTACAGTATATCAGGTCCTAAAAGAAAACAACTTCCAACCTAGATTTCTGTACCCTGAAAAACTTATCTTTCAAAGTAGATGGAGAAATAAGATACTTCCATGGCAAAGATCAACTGAAGAAATTTATGACCACCAATCCAACCCTACAAAGAGTGCTGGAAGATATTTTACAAAGTGATAAATTTCAAGACCTACAATAGAAAAGAACTACCAAGCAAGGTAAGCAATTAAACAGAGGGGGAAAGTACAGAACTAATCACAGGCAAATTATGTGCTAAAGATAAGACAACACCTAACAGTAATAACCATTAATATAACTGGCTTGAATTTACCAATCAAAAGAAACAGACTAGCTGAGTGGATTAAGAAACAATGTGCAACAAAATGCCATATACAAGAAATGCATTTAACTCAAAAGGAAATTCATAGGTGGAAAGTCAACAGATGGAAAATAATATTCCATGTGACAGGAACCCAGAAAAAAGAAAGAATAGCTATTATGTTTGCATGCAATGTGAACTTCAACCAAACAATGATCAAAAGAGCTAAAGAGAGTCACAACATT
Organism: Dinomys branickii; assembly: GCA_004027595.1. Taxonomy (NCBI): domain Eukaryota; kingdom Metazoa; phylum Chordata; class Mammalia; order Rodentia; family Dinomyidae; genus Dinomys; species Dinomys branickii. The sequence goes on along the minus strand of PVLD010011995.1, from coordinate 57,926 downwards.
CTTGTTAGAGGAAAACTGCAACAGGAAGAGATAAAAATCCTGAATATATATGCACCAAATGTAGGAGCATCCACTATATAAGACAAATTTTAACAGACATGAAAATTTCAAATAAGTAATAAAACAATTGTAACAGGGTTAACACCCCATGGTCAACTAGACAAAAAATCAGCAATAAAATAACAGACCTAAACCAAATGTGTGAACAAATGGAAATAGTAAAGCTTTACAGAGTATTCCCAGCGACAACCCTAGAATACCCACTCTTCTCAGCTGCGCAGGGGACATTCTCTAAAATAGACCACATACTAGCACATAGAACATGCTTAAATAAATGCAAAAGAATTGAAATTATCACACGTATATTATCAGACCATAGTGCAGTGAAATTGGAAATTAATGACAAAAAAATTGCAAAAACTCCATAAACACATGAAATTTAAATAACATCCTCCTGAGCAACCAATGAGTCAAAGAAGAAATTAAATAAAATTCACAATCAAACAAAAATGCAGATACAAACTACTGTAACCTATGGAACACAATGAAAGAAGCTCTCAGGGGAAGTTTATAGCACTGGATTCCCACATCAGGAAAACAGAATAAACATAATTAAACAACGTTATGCTTCACTGCAAGCTTCTACAAAATGAACAGCAAGACAAGCCCAAAGGGAGGAAATTATAAAGATCAGAGCAGAAATTAATGCAATTGAGACTAAGAAAAGAATACAAAGAACTAAGCAGAGTTGTTTCTTCGAAAAAATAAATAATATTCATAAACTTCTAACCAACCTTATCACAAAAGAAAAAACTCAAATCCATGTGACAAGGAATAAAATGGGTGAAATCACTACAGTTCCTGTAGAAATTCAAAAGATCATCAATACCTACTTCAAAAATCTTTACTCTCATAGGATGGAAAACAGAAGAAATGGACAGATTTCTAAATACATATGAATTGCCAAAACAGTATGAAGAAGATAAAAATTCCTGAATAACCCAATATCACACAACGAAATTGAAAATGTAATAAAAACTTTACCAACAAATAAAAACCTAAGTCCTGATGGATTGACAGTTGAATTCCACAAGAGATTTACAGAAGATTTAATGCCAATTCTTCTCAAATTGTTTAATTAAATAGAAAGGTAATCAGGTCTCTCCAACTCATTCCTGGAGGCAAGAATAACCCTGATACCAAAACCAGAAAAAACCCAACCAAAAAATAGAACTGTGGGCCAATCTTCCTACTGAACATAGATGCAAAAATTCTCAATAAAATGCTAGCTAATAGAATGCAGCAAATCAAGAAGATAATACCCAATGACCAAGTGATATTCATACCAGGAATGCAGGGACAATTCAACGTATGCAAATCAATAAATATAACACATCATATCAACAAAGCCAAAGAAAAGAATCACATGATCATCTCAGTAGATGAAGAAAAAGCTTTTGATAAAGTCCAACACTTATTCATGATAAAAGCTCTACAGAAAATTGGAATAGATGGACTTTTCCTCAATCTAGTGAAAGCCATCTATAATAAACCAACAGCCATCATACTACATGGACAAAAACTGAAAGGTTTTACTTTAAAATCAGGAACAAGACAAGGATGTCCACTCACCACTCTTGTTCAGCATAGTTCTGGAAACATTAGCCAGAGCAATTAGACAAGAGAGAGAAATAAAAGGAACAAGGATGGGAAAGGAAGAAGAGAAATTTTCATTGTTCAAAGATGACATGATACTCTATATAGAAGGCCCCAAAAATTCCACCAAAAGACTCATAGAATTAATAAACAAATTCAGTAGTATAGCTAGGTACAAAGTCAGAACTCAAAAATCAATAGCATTCCTGTACGTAAACAACAAATAGCCTGAGAGAGAAATTAGGGAAACCATACCTTTCACAATAGCATCCAAAAGGTTGAAATTCTTAGGAATCAGTCTACTAAAGAAAGTAAAAGATCTATACAGTGAAAATTATAGCACTCCAAAGAAAAGAGATCTAACAGGATTTCAAAAAATGGAAAGATAGTCCTTGCTCATGGATAGGAAGAACCAACACTGTGAAACTGAACATACTCCCAAAACTGTTGTACAGATTCTATGCAATTCCAAATAAAACACCATTAGTGTACCTCACAGATCTGGAGAAAACATTTCTAAAATTCATCTGGAACAAGAAGAGACCCAGAAAAACAAAACTAATCGTGGACCACAAAGGCAAGGCAGGAAGTATCACAACCCCAGACTTGAAATTATACTACAAAACTACTGTGAGAAATCATCATGGCATTGGCAAAAAACCATACCTGAAGATCAGTGGAACAGACTAGCAGATGCAGACACAACCACAAACACTCTGTCACCTTATCTTTCACAAAGGAGCTGATCATGTTCACTGGAAGAAAGAGAGCCTCTTTAATAAACAGTCATGGAAAAACTGGCTTTCCACATGCCAAAGAATAAAACTAGACACATGCCTATCGCTATGAACCAAAATAAATTTAAAATGGCTTAAAGATATAAATATTATAAAAGAAACACTAGACCCACTGAAAGAGAAAGTAGGTTAAAGTCTTGAAGACATAGGGGTGGGCAGAAAGTTCATCAACAAAAACCAAACTACACAGGAAATGCTTCAAAGAATCAACAACTGGAAACTCATTTTATCGAAAAGTTTTTGCATATCAAAAGAAATCACTAACAGGGTGAAAAGAAAACCCACAAACTGGGAAATATTTTAGCTAACCATCCCTCAGACAGGACTGCTGTGTAGAACATATAAAGAATTTTCACAAATCAGGCACTCAAATTTCAAAGACCCAATACAAAAATGGGCATCTGAAATGAATATATACTTCTCTGATAAAGAAATTCAAATGACAAATAAATACATGAAAAAATGTTCAACATCCTTAGTCATTCAAGAAATACAAATTAAAACAACACTGAGTTTTTACAGGTAAAAGGATAAAACTGGAGACCATATTCATAAGTGAAATAAATCAGACTCACATGTGTAAACACCATATTGCCTCCCTAGCATAAGAAACTGAAAGAGGAAATACAATCTGGAAAGTACAGTAGATATTGTGAAATGGGAACAAAACTGCTCAAATAGGAAAGAACTGAGATGAGGGAAGGGAAAGAAAATAAAGAAAGAAGGGAAAAATATGTACATTTACATACACAAAACAGCTAAGATAATTGTAATTGTTTGATGAATCTTATATGCCCATATCTGGTTATCTGAGTAACTGCTTTGAAGATAACAGTGTGTAATATAATAGTGGTTTTTAATTTCCTATCACCTTGTTTTGAAATTCTGTATAATTTTTAATGTTGTTATGTTTTTATGGCTTTGTTTTTGTTATTGTGTTTTTGATCTTAGCTCTTTAAAATTAACAAAAGAAAAAAATATATATATGAGGAAAGCAGAGATAAGTTTCTTGATGATACCTATTGGTTTATTGGCTTTTTTTTTTCTCTTGACCAATTTTGCGTGCCTATATCTGATAATCAGAACAACTAATTTGAAGGTAATATTATGCCAGATAAGAACCATTGCTGAATTCCTACCATTGTGTTTAATGAAGGTCTATATCATTTCTAATGTTTTTTATTACTTGTTGTTGTCCTCAATTGTTTGATTACTCTTGCATTCTTACACCTGGTAATCTGAGCAACTTCATCGAAGATGACAATATATAATATAAAAATCATTGTTAATTCCTATCATCATTTTAAAATCCTATATTGTTTGATTTTGTATTATTTTGTTTTGTTTTCATTGTTTTTATCTCTTTAAAATAAAAAGAAAAATCAATTCACCACAATGAAATTGGTCTTAGAAATGATAAAATATTTTGTATATGAATGACAATACTAACAAGTTTTAAATAAAAAATAGATACTCATCTCAGAAGATACCCAAGACTTATTTGCTAAAATTTAAACACTAGGCCAGGAATGATTCTTAGCCAAAACAAAGAACGCTCCCTTAAAAATGCCATAGAACATCTACAGTCAATGAACAAACAAGTACAGTTTAATGGATATATACTACAGATATGTCAAATAACATGTTTTTTTAAGCATCAGGATAAGGATAATTTCTGTGCTTGCATTTAATCTCATATTGTCCAATGCAATAAGACAAGAAATTGAAATGAATGATATGAAATTTTTAAAGTCAAAATTATCATAATGTGTAAATTTGATGCTACATCTAGGAAAGCAAATAAAGTATAATGAAATACAATTGGATTTCAAAAGGTAACTTATTTAATTGATGAAGAGAAAACCTAATACAACAAATCTAAATATATCTTATAAGCTAGCAACAATTCATGAAGTTTAGTATAAAAGGTAACTTATAAATTGGAAATAAATATAAATATGTGAGTAACATATAGAAAGAAGAATTACATTGTGCTAAGAAATGTAAAACTTAGTTTGACTATATAAAGAGACATAAAAAGTACTACATAAGAATTATGAGTGTTCTGAATATGGTAATTTCCTTCAATTTAACATAATTCCAATTAAAATCCTCATTAAAGCGGTTTGAACTTGAAAGAAATTGCATTTTTAAAAATGGTTATGTGAAACAGCAGAATTTGGAAAAGTCACAAAGGGAAATAAGTATCAAATTAGAGTTCCATGAATTCATCCACACATCTCATAAAAATAATGTACTTAAAACTTGTAATTAAAAATTGATCTGGCAAGCACACCAAAAAATGTTTTAGAAATCCTTTCAATTCATCTGTGTCATAGAAACTTGATTTACTTCTGAAAAATGTTAATTCCTTAAAAGAAAGCATTACAAAATAGCATGTAACAAAGAGAAACAGGTTCAGTCTTTCATTAAGCAGATAGAAATTTTAAGAATCTGCTCACAAAAGGAAACTTAAGCCTAAATTTAAAATTTGAAATAACAATAATAACAAAAATTCTTTATTAAGAAAGAATTTTTCCCTCTGGAAATGACTTTTCTAAAATATTTTTTTTCTCAGTACTGGGAATCAAAATCAGGACCTTGTGCTTTCTAGGCAGATGCTTGTGCCACTGAGCTATATCCCAGGCCCTTGGAAATGACATTTTTAAAAAGACAGTTGCTTATTGTTTTGCTTGCAAATGTTTTATGATTCTGCACTTTTTAAATATGTTTTTATCATTATGTATCATTTGAAATAAAGTTAACACAGATTTTTGTGAGCTATCTAAATGTAAAATATTTTCTTCTATAAAATGGATGTACTATCTGCAATTAACACAAATAGAGAAAATGTTGACAAAACTAATCTACTGAGAGAGAAACTGGATTCAGTGGATTTTAATAATTGCACTCTGGAATGTGTACAGGATTATCATAAATACATGGCCCCCAGTTTTTCTCCTTCCATCCTAAGAAATTATTTCATCACCATTATTTCAAGTTAATGTTTAAGTTTATCAGCTATGTGATTTTAATTTGAAAACATGAAAGGCCACTTAAAGGCTTGCACCTGCATAACTGAAGTTCTCTGCTCTTCCTTCACATATTATTGTCTTTTTTAGAAGAGGCAGCTACTCAAATCTCACCTATTGTTTCCGTGTAAAGCAGAGAAGTTCTACTAAAATATTCAAGTATATTTACACTTTGAAAATTTTATATATTTTAACCCTTACATTCCAGTACTTTAAGTTTTACCTGTAACTGTTCCACTATTTCTTTTGTATGTTTTTCCATCTATAATGTCTTCTTTATTTGTACTTTTAACGTGCATCTTACATTCTCTGTGTTTTTAGCTGTAAATCCCAACTTTCTGGACAATAAATTCCAGTTTTATTTTCTTTTTGCTTCAAAGGCTAGGCATCCATCTGTCCATCCCTTTGTTTACCAATTGCTAATATTATTATTCCTTAAAATTGATATTTTAAAAACAGCATACATTTGCATTTTGGTGGTATACTTCAATTTGCATCTTTTTACTGATGGTTTCAATCTATTCACATTTACTATAATTAATAATATTTCCCATTTTATTCCTTCCAATTGGTTGTTTATTATTTTAGTTTACTATCTTTATTGCATAGACTATTTCCTAATAATCTTTCATTGTTTTCCATAGGAGGATTTTCACAATTGAGTTGCAGATTTTTGAGTTTTCTTCTCTGTAGTTATCATCCTTCTTCTTAAAATTCTTTTTCAAACAGACACACAAAATTCTACTTTTATGTATGAATCAGACACCAATTATTCCCTTACCAAATCCTACTGCATCTCTCACCATGGTGTTTTGATTTTCATCTTTTGCTTTATTCCTTCATCCTTATAGAATAAGCCCTTTAAGATACGTTCTCAACGTACTGCATTTTTTTATTTTAAAGAGAAGTTTAGAAAAGAATAAAAGAGATGCAGTCAAAGCAAGATAATAGGAAATTAACGATGGCTATTTTATTGCATATTGTTATCTTCAAAGTAGTTGTTCAGATTACCAGATATAAGCATGTAAGATTGATCAAACAATTAGGCATTAACTGTTCGTTTCAATAAATCAATAGAAACATCTATTGTACCTTTCGGATGTTGTTTACGAGGATGTTGTTTGCAGTTATACTAGGGACACAATATGGTGTTTATACACGTAGATCTGGTTTCTTTCACTTATGGGTATGGTCTCTAGTTGCACCCATTTTTCCAACTCTCCATAATTTGAGTGAAAACCTTGAAACATTTTTATCTCTTTGTTCCCTGAACTACAGGTGGTAGATTTTGCATGTCTGGATATTTACTAGAATTTTTCTCAGAAAGAAGTTTTATAACAGAATTTTTCTGTTTTAAGCAATACAGATTTGCTAGTTGTGCTACATATCCCCAGGCCTTCTCTCCTTAATCATTGTATTTCTGTCTATATTGTGTCTACAGTAGCTCCCTTCCATTCACAGACTACATTTTACAGTCCCCAGGGAATGCCTGAAACTGTGGACAGCACCAAAGTCTATGCCTGGGAGCAGTGCAGCATCACAACAGTCCACCTGGTAATGGAGATGTATACTGTTGTGAACAAACAGGTAGCATCCGGAGCATAGGCACACTGGACAAAGGGGGGAGTCATAGCACTGGCGCTATAGCTAGATTGTGTGAGATTTCATCGTGCTGCTCAGAAAGACACACAAATTAAAACATATATTATTTCCTGAGTTTTTCGTTTATTATTTTCAGACTGTGGTTGACCACTGCTAACTAAAACCATGGAAAGTGAAAACACAGATAAGGTAAGATAAGGTAGAATAGTGTGTGTGTGTGTGTGTGTGTGTGTGTGTGTGTGTGTGTGTACACATTATATATATATATATATATATATATATATATTAGGTCACTATTAAATTTTCACGCTATTAAGGTAGCCATTCATTTTATTTTTAGTTATAATCTCTTTTCTGGTGCCAGATACTGATGATAATCTTCATGTGTTCACCGGTGGGGGCTTTCTTCTCTCCCTTGCAGGGGTAGGTCCCTAGTACTGACCAAGCTAATAAACTGCAAGCAGACATGAAGTGTTAATGCACTCATTTGTGTCTCAATAGGGATTATAAATTATTTAATTTGTTCTAATTTTATAATCATAAATCATATTTATAAATCCCAGAAAGTACTGTTCATGATATATGTGAACTTTTTAAAATTTACTAATTCAGCTATCTAGTTATCTCCTTAAGAATTCTATTTCATTGCATTTCATCTAAGTGTTCCAAATGATCATGCCCTTTGGGCTAGTCTCCTCAGATAGCTAGCTAATTCCTCATGTCAATTCAACTGAGATTAGATCTCATCAGGGGAATACCTAAATCTTGGAATTTTGTGGCCCATAAGTGATGAAAGGTGAAGTGTCGTTCATAGACCCTCTTCCACTCCAAAGCTTCAGGCATGTACAATAAATTATCTGTTCACCAGTCCTCCTTAATGTCATAGGACCTTGGACAGGGGACCCTGTCCATGGAATTAACTGTCTCTCAATTGCCAGAGAACCTCAGACATCTGGCATACTTACCAGTTTCAATATGTTGCAGCTCCTTGGAGCCACACTAGCTTAAGGAAAGTCATTTCTGTGAGGTGTGGCCCTTAGAGAGCCTCATTTCTTTCTTCAACTCACTGTCTAGGTCACTACTTTGATCAAAGAGAAGAGAACCTCTATCCAGGACACTGGAAGACTTCACTAAAACAATAGACTTCATGTTTAAAGCCTCACTTTCAAAAGATCTGGAAATATGGAGCTGCCTATGATCTCAAGAAGGCGTGTGGAGTAACTGATCTGAAGACAATATGCAATACATCAACCATTGGTGAATTCTGACCATCTTATCTGGTGAAATTCCTATATCATCTCTAATGTTTTTTTAATTATTATTATTTTATTCTCTTGAACGGTTTGATCCATCTTCCATTCTTACATCTGGTAGTCTGAGTAACTGTAACAATATGTAATATAACAACCACTGTTAATTTCTATCATTTTGTTTTGAAACCCTGTATCATTTTTAATGTTCTTGCTTTGTTTTGTTTATGTCTGTGATGTTGGTATATTGCTATTATTCTTTTTTTTTTTCTTTACTATTGCCTTTCTTTAAAATAAAAAAAGAAGGTGTGCAGTTTCAAGCTGAAAACAAAGGCTAAGGTTAGGGGCCAAGGCCAACTAAAAATTCCAGAATCCTCACCTTTGATGGATTTCAATTCGTTTAGCTCTTTATTTTGGTATTCATCACTTTTCTTGATAAAATACTTTAAATTTGTGCATCTCTATCAAATTTTGGCCATTGACTTCTTATCATATAGTAGCTGAAGTTTAAATTGTGTTATCTCAACATCAACACTCAAATCCCACTTGCAGCACATTCCAATATTGCTACAGTATTTGGCTGCTTAACATATGTCATTGTTATATAATTGTTAATCAATCAATATAATTTTTAATCAGTTATATCATTGTTATATAACAATTAATCAATGTTAATCATTAATCAATGTTATATAATTGTAGTCTTGTTATGCTCACTTATTTCCTGCTCTCCCATGCACGTCACATTTCCTTTTAAATACATTCTTTTTTCTCAGAGTACCTTTTTTTTTCCTTTTCATGCATTGTCACATTGTACATAGACATTATTGTCCAAATGTACCATCCAGGCTACCTAATAACAATTCCTCCAAAAATTCAAATATTTCGGAAAACTTCAGGGAGTTCTTTCATACTTCCTTCTAACCACTGGCTCTAATACGAAAAACTACCTTCTCTAACCTTGAAAAGCAGCTGTTAAAAAGTAAAGAAAAAGAAAACCAGCTGTTCACATGGAATTTTGATTCTACATCTGCCTGTGCCAGATATCCTCTTACCTAAGTAGGTTGCCCTCATTTGTGTATCTGAGTGTATCATTTTCCTAAGTATCTTCTCTCGGGCCTTCCTAATACAAATAGAATGAGAGCTAAAATATTGAGTCCTTAAGTATTTGAAATTATGTTCATTGCCCTTTCTCAAAGTGCATGGCTATAAAACCGTACAATGACGCCATCTTTCCTTAGAATATTAGAGGTGTATTTCAAGGCCTTCCAGAGTTATCACTGAGAGATGAAAACCTTTTAAATTGCTGTCATTTGTAACAGACCTTGTCCCCTCCTCTCCACAAACTTACAAATCTTTTAGAAGTTACTCTTTAGTTCTCGTGAAAGGAGCGTACACAGTGATGTGCCTCGTAATGGATTTGTCTTCTTCATGTTAATGGCGCATTTATGGAAAATTAACTAGAGAGCTAGTACATTTCAGATTTTGAAGAATATTTTGCATTATTATTTGATACTGTGCTTTTATTTTACTGTTCGTCTTTCCTGATAGCTCCTATTAACTGTAAGTAGATACATTTTCCCAGATCCTAGAATGTTAAATGACTGACCTGGTGAATGGTATAGGAAGTTTAAACTCTAAAATCAGTAAAAATAAAAAAATAAATAAATATACAAATCTGAGAAAACAATCCAAGCTATGGATAAAACTCAAGGTAATTTTACTAACGCTAATTACTTAATCTTAGAAATTATTTTTCAGTCATCTAAATAAAGATAACTATATTATGTACATATATTATTATTATTAGGCCTTAAAAAGACATGATTAATAATGAGTGATATATAAAATATTCATTATGTACAGACATCACACTAACTTCTGTAAATGTATCATTTATTTGGCTTTTTATGGTTGTTAAAGAAATTTTTTATTGCTGGCATATATTTGCAGAAATAATAATTACATTTGGTCACTGGTTATTTTTATACTTTTCCACCATTGCCTTCCCTTTCTCCTCTTGCCCAGATCGCCTTCCCACTTGAATTCACATAACCATTTCAAAGATTACAATCCCAGTAAAGGCAGAGCTCAAGGAACAGCTGAATGCTCACACTCAATAAGCAGCGGAGCAGGGACCCTCCTCTAGGTCTGACCAATAAGAGCCCCATATCCCACCCTCCCCACACTTCTCAGGTGTCCTGTTTGCTGTAGTCCCGCGGTCTCCGTCATCTTGGGATGTCCTTATGATTAAAGTAATATTTCACCCGTCACTATGTGGCAGAATGACACCAGTGTACTGATATTTTAAGCTTGCTTTAGTCATGAAATTTAGTGCCAAAGGAAAGTACACTTTCAAAATGAGATGATTAAGGGAATTAATTTGAATAGTTAGGTGCTTCCCCATCAGCCCAAACCGTCAAACAAGAAAGGTGAACTACCTTATTTTTTCTCCCTCAGTTAATATCTCATTTCTTCTTTCTTCTTTCCTTTTAACAGATTTTCTTGGAATGCATATCCTATGCTCTATGGGGGACATAAAATGAATTGGATAATGAATTCTGCCCTCAAAGAACTTAAAAGGCTATAAAGTATCAACTCTCATAATGAGGGTTCAGAGAAGGTGAAATGACTCCTGGCTGAGATTAGTTGGAGAAGGCGTGTAGAGCTGGGCATGCTGAAGAACTGGCAGCTCCTTTATTGCCGCTGAAATACTCAGAGCGTGAAGGAAAAGTAAAGGAAAATTGTGATTGAAAAGCAAGCTGGCTTGGATACCAGGAACCTTAGTATGAACAGCAAGGAATTTTGACCTCATTCTATGAGTCATGGGCTTACAAACATTTTGGCCCAAACCTCTCAATCATTTTTAAAGGTAAAAATTCAGGAATGAATTTTTGTCGAATCAATAATAATATAAAACTTTAGAAGTCAGTTAGAAAAAGTAGCATGTATGGTGTTTGCAATGACCGGTAACTGACAGCCTTAGCTACCAGTACCCAATACTGTGGATAAGTGCCCACTTTGGGTGAGGGTCATCGATGTAAATCCACCTTCCAAGTAATCCTCTTGATCAGTTTTTTAAAATATATGGTAGTCACTCGCAGTGGCAAACGTAAACATACCAGTTTTCATATTGTAAAGAGGCTGAGAAAATTTCTGTGAACAAAAGCCCATCCCCACCATTTTTATCTGCATTTTACATTAATTATGATCCTTTCAAACAGAAATTTCTGCTAGGAGCATTTTAATTTCCTCATAACTGGTGAAAGTTCACATAGTTCAAAGTAGATGATGTTACTGATAATTCCATGTAGTCTGGCGTTGATAAACTGGGTGCAGTGCAAACGGCTGACAGTAGCAAAGGAAGGTCTAGTCTCCCCCTTGGTCCTCGGTGTTACTTTCACCCCTCTTTGTGATAACTCTCATCTTGTGTTTTGCATATGACCTATCTTTCTACCAATGAGTGGAGCATATACACTGGAGTTAATCAGAATGTTATATTATTAATAATGATTCACTTTCTGTTTTAAAAAAAGAAGGTCTAACAAGTTTCAATGTTTCTCCTTGTGCCTCAGCATATTATCTTTAAAATATCTGGAGGGAACATGCTCCCAATTGGAAAATTCTGACAGGCAGAGAGGAAAGCAACAGAGAGTCTTACACAGAAGACATGATCAAGCTGTGCTTGAAGAAAAGGAAGCCAACAGTGGAGTATCCAGAGTTCTCAGTAAGAACAGGAAGCACAAGGAAGTGATTCACAAATCAAGTCCAACACAAGCCCGCCTGGTGGCGTTCTTAATTTACAAAGAGGTACAGCAACTTACACAGTGTGGATACAACTGCGCTTCCCACTTATTACAGTCTTTCCCACTCAGGCAATAAGTGATATGATTTTTCAGGTATCACTGAAAGGCAATTAACAAGTTTGAAAATGAGACAAATGGTAATACATAATCTCAAATCAAATTTGTATTTGATGATAATACAGGTGGGTTTTCTGAACAAAGTGATAATTCTTAATCAAAATTGTTCTTAAATAAATACAAAGAAAAAACCTAAAATAACAAAAACAAAACAGCATAGAGAGCAGTAAGAATGGTACAGAATTTCAAAACGTGATAGGATATTAACAATGGTTGTTATATTACACAGTGTCATCTTCAAAATGGTTGCACTTATAACCAGATATAGGCATGTAAGATCGATCAAACAATTACACAGTAAAAGTTCCATTTAATAAACCAATAGTTATTAGTAGTACAATTATCTAGCTATCCTGTGTGTATGTATGTATATATATATATATATATATATATATATGTATATGTATATATATACACATTTTTTTCTTTTTTCTTTTTCCTCTCTCCTCCTTCATCCCAGTAGCTCCTTCCTATTTAAGCAGCTTCTTTTCCCTTTCACAATATCTGTTGTATTTTTTAGGTTTTATTTACACTTTTAGGTTCTTATAGTAGGCAGGAAATATGGTGTTTACATATGCAAGTATGATTTACTTCACTTATGAGTATTGCCTCTAGTTACATCCATTTACCTATAAAAGCCTCTCCTTTATCTCTCTTTATAGCTGCGTAATACTCCATGGTATAAAAATACATCTTTTTTTATCCATTGCTCACTTGATGGACATTTAGGTTGTTTCCAAGATTCAGCTATGACAAGTTGTGCTGCTATAAAAATAGGTGCACAAATATCACTGTGGTATGATGTTTTCAGTTTTGCACACTTGAATCTGGTAATCAGAACAACTGATCTGAAAACAATATGCAGTATAAGAACCATTGTTGAATTCCTTGTATTTTGTGAAGCTCTGCATCATTTCCAATTTTTTATTACTTGTTACTGTCTTTTATTGTTAAACCAATCTTACATTCTTACATCTGGTGGACTCAGCAACTTCATTGAAGATAATAGTATATAATGTAGCAACCCTTGTTAATTCCTCTCATTCTGTTCTGAGGTCATGTATCGTGTTCTTTCTGTGTTGTTTTGATTTTGTCTACATTGTTGTTTTGTTGGTATTTTTAATCCTTAAAACAATAAATAAACACTAAGATAAGTTATTGCAATTTATTGACATTTGTATGTCATCTAATGACACAGAACATTAACTGAATGTACAGTATTTGAAATTATAATTGAAAGTGCCTTGCTCTCTTGTAACCAAATTCTGATCATTTGGTTTACATTGAGTGGAACTGCTGACAAGATGTACTTTTAACCAGTCATTCTTCAACTTTAGTGTGTACCAGAAATACAGAGAGTACTTGTTAAAACAGAATTTTTGGGCTGACTCCCAGAGTTTCTGATTTGGTAATCTGATGTACGGCCTCCAAATTCTATTTTCTAATGGATTTCTAGGTAATGCTGATGTTTCTGGTGCACACTTTGAGAAATCCTGGGTTGGATTATTTTGGAGAAAAGTGTTTAAGAATTGGCTACTTGAACAACAAAATGATTTTATCAACATTTTCTATACTACCCATCTGTCTTTTCTTTAATTTTAATATATTTCTTATTCCCATGAGGCAGATAATGTAACTGCATGCTTCATGTGTTTAGGCATCCAAGGATAGGCAGTGTGGATGATTCATCGTGAAAAGCATTTCTTCCTTATAGTCCCCAACAAGCACCCTTCAGGTCTCATTCATCAGGATTTGATGTTATTTCCTGGCTACAAGGGAGACTGCTGAAGGAGTATATGACATTTGAACCCTGAAGTTAAAATTTGACCTCAGCCTAAAAATCACAGGAATGAGTATGAACAGCTAAATATGTTCCTAAGGGTTATTCCAATCTTACATACCCAAACCCCTCTCACACTGACCGCAAAAGAACATTCAGCTTTAAAAATAAGTGATATACAGTATGAATGAGGTCCAAGTTATCTCATGCCCTAGCAACTTTCACTGTGAAAATCAGAGTCCTAGAAAATCTATAGGATATAATTACAAAAAGAAAAGTCAGTCTCAGTACAATTAAATAAATGCTTACTCAGTTCACTTTGAGCTTTGTCAAATAAACCAAGCTTAGTGTCTGCGAATAAAATGATAAATACGAGTCATTATTGTGAGGAGTCAGCTTTACATAATTTTAGGTACATTGGTCCACACCTCAAAGTAGGCCTAAAAGATTAGATTGTCAATAGTTTACCATATTTACCTCAATAAAATGGCCAAATTAAAGAGAATGAGCTATTCCTATCCAGGACTCGTTATATAACTTCTAGGATCTAGCGCACTATAATACAATAGGTATGTTGCTTAAAAGGTCTTAAATATTTAAAAATGGAGACAGGATACCATTAACCTGAGCATGGATCCTTCTCACCTCAGACCCCTGTGCTGCTGTCCAAGTCAGTCACCTGTCAATCAGTGTCATTACTTCTTCAGGCTTTTTCTTAGTTTTCAAAGTGCCTATGAAAACTTTAGGTTCTTCTCATTTTGTTACGCATTTGACTTTTCATCTGTCTCACTCTTGTGAAGGAAAGAAGGACATGCAACTTTTCTAAACACAGATTCTTCCCTCAGTTATAATCCACTTCACTCTCCAGTGTGAGGAAGCAAACGCAGGTGACTGGTTTGAATAATATCATTTCACTCCCCTGCGTGTGGGACAGGAGATGAATTAAAAGCTAATGGAGTAAGCGGCTCAGCACGTGAACACGTGGGAAGATTTTATCGGTTTGAAGTAAGAGAGGATGAGTGTATGAGTAGTGAAGATTTGGGGCCTAGCATCAAACCAGGAAAAAGATGAGATTGATCTGCGTGTGTGGTGTGAATATCAGTGAGGGTCATCGGTTATTCTGAGCATGACACAAGAGTTTTAAAACTTAAAGCACTGACTCCACTTCCGCGTCCAGTTCAAGGCAGGAACAAATTTTTATCGGTCTTCTGTCCTTGTAATGTCTACGGGGTGTTCCTCTCTTCCCTGCCGTAGCACCTAGGACTTGGGCACATTCGGGCTTGGTAGGGAGATGACAGGGGGCCTGATAAATCACCTGCCGGTGGATTCGGTGTAGGCAGCTGATGCAGCGAAGTTGAGGGAGGAGGACAGAAAGGAAGGTGAAGAGAGAAGAGGCGCTTGGCAGCTACACAAGCGCCTCTCTCTTATGCTTTGCTTTGCAAGCAGACGTGGCACTGGGCTCTCTGAAGAGCATTTTCTTCTCTATCTCTTCTTGGATTGTATCCCATGAGGTATTATTTACCTTAGTTGCAATTTGCATACATAGAATAGGCTCACTTAAAAATGAGACAGCTCCAGTACACGGCACCAGCTTCCCACCCACCGTATGCTTATGAAGAATGACCACACTGTCTGGGTGCATCTGTTTCCTCCCAGCACTGAAGAAAGTATTTCTATACTCTCTAAATTGTTACGATATTCCTGAAGTGGATTATGCTGCAATTATTTAAATAAGTTGTATACTATAACTCCATTGTTAAAAAATAGACTTCCAATCTCTTTGAGGAAGTAAATATCTTTTCATTTTCAATACAGCTAATTAGATCTGTTAAGTTTTTCTAGAGGAGTGGCATTGCTGTGGATGGCTCCACATCGGTGGCCATGGAATTAGGACAGAAGGCACTGAATTTGCTTTGTGGGGTAATCAGAGTCCCCTGGACGACCAGTGAAATTGGAGAGGCTGTCAGCTGATCAATCTGACCAGGATTAACATCCATGAACAATTGTTTGGATTTGCTTTTTCTCTCCCTGGTGACAAAGAACCATGAAGTTTAAAAACTGATTGCTGCTGTTGGTACAAATATGTGACAGTGTTCTATAATTTATAATTGTGGATAAATACCAATGCCAGTGTTTCCAAGTGTATTTTATTTAATGTTTGACATTACAACCTTGAATAACCTTAAACTGTTCAGGGCAGAAAATTTCGGGATATTTTTAAAATGGCTGAAATATCACAACCATACAATTGGGCAAGGCATTAAATTAAGTTTATGACTTAATGTTTCCTCAAGGACACAATGTAATGCCTAAACATAGGGCATTCTTGGGAATAATATTATACCATATTCCATGAGGAATACGTAAATTATTTTGCATCATGGAAATATAATTTTTCCCACATTTCCTACCAAGTTCCTTCAAGGCTGGGATCAATCTCCACCTCCTTTCAGAGAACTTTACAACTCCCAGAGGCCTACAGTTTATATTATCTCTCCATAATCCTAGGTCAACTCATAATAATTTGTGAAAATTCAAAGTAATATGGAGATAAGGTCTAGAAAACTATACTGAACAAATTGCTGAGTTAAACTGTTATTCTGTAACTTATAGGATGAATGAGAGCAGAATTATATTCTGCATTTACTTAGAGCCAGTGAAGTTTGGGTAGATATTATTTATCTTCTATATGACTTTCAAGACAAGTAAGATATGTTAGATACCTACTACATGCAACAAGTTCATATTGATTGCATAGAAATGAATAAAAACAGTTGTTATACTTGGAGAATTTGCCATCAGGCTGGGAAAGAACAGAAAATGTGGAAAGTACATCAACTTTAAAATTACCTAAGAGGAAAATGATTCTATAATAAGATTCAATCAAAGAAACTACAAAGAATGTGATAAAATCTGATACCACAGAATCAATATCCACATTATGGAAATTTGAAAAAATAAACGAATAAAGTTTGAAATGCAAGACCAATGATGATTTAAAGAAATATAAATTGTAGATTATAGTCACTACAGTTCAAAAATTTATTCTGTACATTTAAGCAACTGAGGTAAAGTCAAGTAAAGAAACATGAGTTAATCAACTTGTAAAGTGATTTCAAAATTTCCAAACCCAAAGGACAAAAATATATATGATGATCACTTAGATCACAATATAATTTACAGTCAAATGTAAAAATTCCAAAATAAATCCACTTTACACAGGCACTCTAAGTATTTGAAGTTTATAGTGTAAAACCACAATTTACCAAAATCACACCCTGCAGAACCTTACAGGCTTTCCTTTATACTAACTGACTTGACTTCTCCAAGCTTTATGAAAGGACCAATGTGTTTGTTGAATTACTTGTTTCTCATTCTGTAGACTTAAGTCGGATTTAATCATTACCTCACATATAACACGTCCCTTTCCCCTTCATCCCCCCCACCACACACACTCTCTCTAAATTTAATTAAAATAACTGAAATGAAACTAGAGATAATTTGTTTTTTAAATAGACTGCCACATGCTCCATTTACATAAAACCCATTAGTTTGCATTAAATACAAATTAGCTGCTGATATGAATTAAATCACGTATAAATAGTTCAGAATAGCCGCAGAACCAAGCATTTAATTAATATAACTGTTAACCAGATTTATTTTTAAGGTAATCAAGAATCTCACTCATTTATTCTTCAGTACAATAGGCCATGCAGCTCTGGCTGTCCTAGACCAGCCCATCTTTTCTATGTGAATACAAATCCAGCCGCAAGACTGACAGGACTACTCCGCTTCCAAGCATACAAATGATCACAGCTTAGCAATTCAGAAGTTACAGCATTCGGATGTGTAGAAGAATCCGCTTAAGGAAGTAACTCATACAGTTTATGTATTACATGAAACATCCAGCTTTTTCCCTTCTACCCTACTTAGCCCTGGTCTAATTTAAAGCAAAATTTTTACAGTATGCAATAATATTACTTTGTTACTATTCTTATCTTGACTACTCCATGCACTGCTGATGAGTATTTTCTGTAAATAATAATTTTCTAGACTAATTAGAATTCAAATTTGGCAAATGTGGCTGTGTTCATTAGATTCTTTTTATTAAGCAAGTTGAACCTCACACTGGCTTAAAATGCATATATAGGTGCATTGAAATGAAAGCCCCCATGCTGACTTTAGGCACTGTTGATCCAAGGCTCTAATTGGATCACAAGGATAAGTATGTTTCTTACTCATCTGAGGACCACTTTCCTCCCTTGCTTCCATCCTCTGGCAGGTTCTGCTGTCATGGGGGGAGAAATAGCTGCCAGAACCTTCAAACCTCATACAAGTTCTCAGCAATGTCACCATTTTCCCAATCATCCCAACGAATGTCCCTCAAATGGAGTCATCTTTGCCTCATTTATGCACTTCTCTGCCTAAGAGAATCACATAAAAGAGATCACAGAATGTTCTGATGACTCTGAGTTGCACGCTTACTCTGAAGCTAGGGAAGCAGTCACCCCTACCTGAACCACAGGAATTAAGGGTAGAAGTGGAATGTTTTGGTCAAATAAAAAGTTAATTTTCATTCCAAATAAATAAAGAAGGGTACTATCATGGCAGATGAACAAACACAATAAGGCCCTGGTAGCTGTTATGGCACGGTATGGGATGCTTGGGTGTTGCACGGTATGCTTGGGTGTTGCACGGTCAGCTATCTTCAGTCACCTCATTTAGGCACTGGTTTATCAATCAGTAAAAAAAATCAAAAGTATGCAATCAATATTCACCTGAAAAAATCCCTGTGCAAGCAGCCACAAAACCTGTAAAGGGCAGCTGTGGATATTCAACAAATAACATATTCATACAGAGAAACCTTCATCAGTCTTAAATCATGCTGTTGGACGTACAGTGTTAAAATATGAATGCTACATTATGCGAGCATTCTGACTGAAGGTTGGAGAGGATTAATGAGACAGGTTTAATTGACTGTAACAAAAAGTCCTGGTCATTTATACAAGAAAAATACCACTTAAGTCATAATATTAAAAAATCTGACATGACAAAAAGCAGCTTCTCATTTTAGCTAATAAACCAGAGAAATTGATTATATTTTCTGCCCATTTGAATAACAATATTTCATTCCATTGTACATATTCCACACAGTTGCAAGTGTCATATAGTACGTTATGGATATTAAAAACACCAAACAGCATTCCTAACATTTTATGCCTACTTTCAGGATTTGTGATGAGGACTATGGACACCGTAGAATCCTTCTAAAAACATTTTATATTCAAAAACAAAATAATTTTTAGACAAAATAAAAGAAAGAAATCATATTCAAATGAAACTATCCAAAGAGGAAATTGTAATATAATTCATGTACTTCTATATTAACATATTAAATAAAACCCAGTGCCACTGGAGTATGATAGCTGATATTTTGAGATTTAATAACTACTATGATACAAAATTATCTAATATTTCAATTAGGTAAAATGTCACAAAGATATTGGTACTTATGTGTCTGTGGCCTATATTCACAATTAAAAGAAATGTAAATTTCAATTCAAGGTTGCTGAAAATATAGATGTAAATTTTCATCCTTACACATGGACTTCTGCCAAAGGACATTTGGTTTTGACTTAAGGAATAAGAAAACCCTACAAATCACTATAATAAGGCATGCTATCCATCAGTTCTTGGACCTTATTGCAGTTTTGCTATTCATCTCTAGTTGATTCCATGCCATATTTTCACAGGAGCAGTTCCAAACCTTATAACGCATTTCTAGCCCAATCTTTTTCTGTGTGGTTAACTTGGACTCCTACACAACTTAAAGAATGAAAGCAACCTAACATTAATCTCCTTCCTCTATACCTTAAAAAGTTTTTATTGTTCATTATTTCATCAATTGCATTAGTCTTACAGACTGCAGAAAACCCATGCCTGCCTGTTACGTGGCGCCTAATGAGAGAAACCAAAGAACATAAAAGAAGCAAACATTGTATCAGCCTGTCACTCTCTCAGCCTCACAAAGAAAGAAAGAAGTTACTGTAGATGAAATAGAACTTCTGGTTCTCCAATTCTTGCTTCAAACCCTAATCTGAGAGAGTAAGGATGCACATTCTCTCATGAAACATAATGAGGGTTGGGCTTGAGGAGGGTCTCATCATTTAATGACTGTAACAGAAGCAAATGAGCAATGCAGTGACATCCAACTCTTATCAGCAACAACACAGGACGAAAAGAGGAAAAGCATTTGAATGAGACCATTGGCCTCTACCTCCCAACACCCTGCTTCTCTGTGGATGTCCTCCGAACCTTGAGCACAACGTACCCTGGGTGTATCGCCGTATGAGCCGCCCTGCCTGTGAGGAACATCGCTCTCATGAAACAAAGCTCCTTTCTCTCCTTCTAACAGAGTACTGATTTTATCATGAAAGAGAATAGATTTGCTTTATGGACATTTCTGCTGATATATACGTGTGATCCCCAGGCAAAAATCCCAGGAATGTGGACCCTTTGTTTTTGA
Organism: Dinomys branickii; assembly: GCA_004027595.1. Taxonomy (NCBI): domain Eukaryota; kingdom Metazoa; phylum Chordata; class Mammalia; order Rodentia; family Dinomyidae; genus Dinomys; species Dinomys branickii. Next base: position 37,360 of record PVLD010011995.1, on the reverse strand, counting down.
CTCTGTAAGGAAAAGCATTTGAATGAGATCGTCCCACATCCAGAATTATGCCTAGCACATGACCACTCAGGCCCTTTGTTACCTTAGTTCTCTGGTTCTAAAGGCAGGGACACTTAAGAAATCCTGACAATTTATCAGGGTTCTTGCCAAATATTACCTCTGTACACAGAAGTGAGGTGAATAACGATTGAGAGAAATTTAAGCCATTTCCCCATGTGACTTAATCTCCATACAAATATCTCTTTCTCTTAAGAGTGTGGGCATATGTGAAGTTGTTATGCAATGACAAACAGAAGCACTGAAACAACACCCAGGATTCCTTATAAAAATGTCAGGCCCTAAATGCTCAGAGAGGGAAATTTTCCTGGGGTTGCAAGCAAGAAGCAGAGTATTTGGCTGTCTTTGATTGGTTCTTACAATACCCAGCATAGTGACCGGCCATCTCTTAGACACAGTAGTAACAGGAACTGTAATAGGAATTATTACCTGGGCAAGTAACAGACAGGATAGAGCACATTTTCACCTATATTTCCCCCCTCTCTAGTTTACCTGGAAAATCTCTGCTGGGCATGTTAAGTGTGATCATTTGAGACAAAGCCCAACTGCAAGCAGTAACATTAGGGCTGTCAGTGCTCTTAGGATGGGCCCTAGCCCAGGTCCCCAAGAATGGAAAGTTTTCCTTCATTAGAGGTCTCACCCTAAATTGCTTTTAGGGCAAGACATGTTTTCACACTACCAAGGGCGTCTGTTTGACCCTGGTGCACTTCCACTGCAGCTTGGATGTGCGTCAAATCTTAGCCAATTGTAGAATAAAGGGAAGAGCCATCTAGCAAGAGAGTGGGGAACAAACAAATGCATATGCAAGTGAAAAGGAAGCAAGGACTGGGGTAAGCAACCAGAAAAGGCGCAAAAATCAAGGGGAATAGCGCGCCGAAGTACAGAGCAGTCCTGTGAATTGTGTTCTCAAGCTTCAGTGGTGCGTGGACTGGTCAGAATCTGGAGTGACCAGAACAGGGCTTTGAATATTTTGGCTCTGTAGAGTGAGCATCAGAGGATCTGTCTTGTTCAGGGTAAATTCTTCAGCAAACATCTGGCTGAGCTCTTCTAACTCTGGAATAGTGGATCTAAATCTGGTTTTCTGAAACTTGTAGAGGTAGTTAATATGCACCTGGGTTACACGTGTGTGCAGGGGTGTCTACAAGTACAGCTGGTCTTCTGGCTAAATTTATGGAACTGATTACAGGCTGTTCCTGTCCTCTCTGCACTCCCCAAAGCTGGCATGTCCACACCCACATCTAAAGTGTATGTCTTCCCAGTAGTTGTTTTCTATTGAAATGAAAAACATTCGTTTTCCTATTAGCTCCTCGCATGACTTCTTTGAAGTACTCCTATCTATTGCCCTGCTCTTCTCACCTCAGCACTTTCAGTACTGATATCAAGCCACCTTGGTTTAAATAAATATATCTTCAAATCTATATACTTAAACATATATATTTGAATATATATATATATATATATATATATATATAACCTTCACGAAATAAAGATTAAGTATTAAAATGGCATTTTATCCTGAGTTTATTGGTTTGTGTTTTCATTTTTAAATAGTTATCTCATCTGTCATTTAAATGGTTATTTAATACACCGTATATTATTTGACTCAAATAAGTTTTCATCTCATTTAAACTGCATTTAAACACTTGCCCCTGGCACTGCCCTGCTCCTTGTTCAGATCATGTCAAAAGATTGAAACCCATTACGGTACAACAAAAGACTATCTCTTATTCATTACTTTTATCTTCCGTGTCTAGTATTATGTCTGATACATGGAAAATGCACAACAAATATTCCATGAATGAAAATAAGCCAAAGCAAAAGGAATTAGGACAGAAGTCTATTGGCAGAAAAACAAAGCCAAATACAAACAACTTGACTGCCAAGAGTTTGAGATTATCCACCTAGTAGATATATCCACTTAGTAGCATAGACCAGCATATTCTCCTGTGTGGACATGTGAATGTTTGCATTCTTGTATCTACTTTGGGACATGGGCCACCTAGTGCTTAAACATGCACTTTCCTGATGTTTCGTTTATATGCAAAGTACATTGGAAATACACCTTGTATAAAACAAAGCATGTATTAACTAGCTGAAAGATATTCTATCTGTGGGAAAGGTAACTGTACACTTTATATACAAACGAGGAAAAGTTCATTACACACAATATTTATGTATGATACTTAGATGTTTCTTCTTTTTGATTCTTCCAAATATACCATAGGGTGCTAGAGTAGCACGTTCCACCACACTTGTAAGCAGTAGATACCGGAGCACTGCATCAGCAGAGAGATAGGTGCTGGTTGCAGCTCCTAGAAAGCTCACTCCCTTCATAGCCAACTGACCTTACAAGTCAGAGGGAAATCAATCCAGTTGCATAAAACATTGACAGAACATGTAATAACTGAAGTGGCACTAATAGTGAAATGCAGCAAGTGCTCGAAGTCCTTTGAATACCAAAAAGAGGTCAAGCTTCCAGATGCTTCTACTGGTTCATAAATAACTGAATAACGTTACAGTTACGCTGCATTGTGATGAAGTCAGCCCTGTTAATCTGAGTTAGCTATTGTTAATCTGAGTAGTATAAGATAGTTCAACCAGTATTTAAAGCAGTTTAAAAATTCCTTGTTTATAATATTCATAGCCATTTTACGACAACTTATCTTTCAAGCCAGTATAATATTTAGATAGCAAAGTTTTTTCAGTAATAATGCTAACAAAAATTTACTAAATTGTCATTTTTTAACCCAAAGCATCACCTCTGAATACTGAAATTCACATTAAAAATGGTGAGCCTCTTACCAAGCATCATAAAATCTGTATACAGCACTTCCATCCTCTTCCTGAAGCTCACATTTCTTGTCTGAGTGTCTCCACCAGTAATAGGTTGTCATCTAAAGGTCTCTAGAGATAATAAACATTTTTGTGAAAAAACACTTGGGGTTGGTTTTTTAAAGAAATTTGTATTGCACTACACAGTAGTCTCATAACATTCATCTGTCACACCTCTGAATGCATCCTTTTCCATTCAAGACTTAATTAGCATTTGATACTTGCTTCAAAATAATTTATTAATGATTGATAATAGAATGACTATTTTATATGGAGTGGTCAGAAACTTCACATTAAGGAGGAGATATTTAAACTGGTAATTTGCCTTACTGGAAGTCATACAAGAGTGAAGAGGAAGCAAAATAGAGACCTCATGTGAGCATAAATCTGGCGTGATCAAGGACCAGATCAAACTAGTGTGCTGAAGGGTGCTGGGGTAATGCTGCACTGGAGAGAAGTTGATAACACCCATGAAAGTGAAGATAAAGCGTTCAAAATGCATTTTACCTGTTATGGAAAAGCACTGTAAATTCTGCAGAGGAATAGCATGGGATAATTTACGTTTTTTAAAAGATCTTTTAGACCGCTAAGTAGAGAGCGGGTTGAATGAATGAAAACAGAAGTGCCGATGACCACAGGGCAGGTCACTGTGGAAATTCGTGTCGCAAATGAAAGTCGTATGTGCTAAAGAGGTAGAAGAAAATAGAGAGAAGTGGACCGATTTTACTTTGTGTATGTATCTTCTACAATCGCGCTGCCTAGGGTTATCTTGAGGCCTCAGGGAAAGTCCTTGATTATACTTCATCATCTCCCAAACAGACTTTGCAGTTTTATAGTTTGATAATTGTTAACCAAGTCTACTGATGAACTCAATATGTAAACAGGGGAAGACGAAGAACCAAGGATGGGAATGTGCAATATTTTGTAGGAGCAACTGAAAAGATGATAATGCATTTTTCCAACCACAAAGACACTAATGTAATAGCAAGAGCAGAGTCAGAATTTTGTCCAGTGCCTAGGTCCAAATATGCTTTTTATGTAGGTGGGAGCACGTTACGACTGGTGCCTAGATGTTCCCCCAAAGCCTTGAGCAGTCATACGGCTTTTTCAGAGGTGGCTGAATCTAGAGTTTGGTGCTGGGATTAAGGGTGTATGATTAGTAAATCGGTCCACTGATTGGTTTGGCATAGCTCTTGCTAGGTTTAAGGGTGTGAGTGCCACAGCCCCCCCAGGGCGGGTAGTCCCCATACAATATAAGGCTCAGACAGAGTCTTGTCTCTCCCTTATTGCTCTTGCTATCCTGAGGGTGTCATGTACTGTTCTCCTTAGCAATGGCCTTCTTCCAAGCCACCTTGCCTTGGAGTCAAGTCACTTTGGCTACAAACTTTGAGCCAAATAAACCCTTCCTCCTCTAACTTTGAGTTACTGTTATTTCATCTCAGCAGGGAGATAAAAGTAACTAAGTAAGCCCAACAATTTGTAGAGAACATGAACTAAAGCAAAGCATCAGCATTGTTGAATTGAAGAGGGTTTCTCTCACAGTTGTCTTTCCTGTATTAAAAAAGGGAAATAGGTATTGAATTGGCATTGTAACTTTGTTGGGAAGGGTGAATTTTAAAGTAATTAACATTACAACAGTTTTGGAAATATAACAAATATCAAATCATAAAACTGTAAAGTCTATTTGGGAGATAATTAAGCATAATCAATGACTTTCCCTGAGGCTTCAAGATAACCCTAGGCAATGCAAATATAGAAGATACATACACAATTAGAGAAAACACGTCCATTTTTCTCCTTTAAATATAGTAATTTAATTACTATAGTAATTTAATTACTATATTCATCTGAGTTCACTAAAGAAACAGAGCAGTAAAACGTGTTTGTGAGAGTGTGTGTGTGTGTGATTTAATATAAGAATTTGATTCACGCAGTTATGGAAGCTGACAAGTCCAAGATCTGCAACCTAAAAGTAGGAGACCCAAGAGAAGCATTAGTAGATTTCCAATCTGACAGTTAGAAGCAATGGCAATAGTTGTAGCTCAAAGGCCTAGAAGACTGAGACTCAGGAATAACTAATTTTGTTTGCATACAAAGCCATGAAAAAAAGGAAAAAATCATGTCAAGGTAGCTAGCCAGCAGGAAATTCACTCTTACTAGCGGGAGGTTAATTTTTTATGTTTAGACCTTCAACAGATTGGAAGAGGTGTACCCATTTTTCACATATTGATTCAAACAGCAATTATATCCAGAAACAACTCCCAGAATCACTCAGAATATGTTAACCAAATGCCTGTGAATCCTGCAGCCTAGTCAAGTAGACATTAAGCTGAACATCACAACTTTTCAGTATCTAATTTTCATTTCTTGCCTCCTGTTACCATGGATGCCAATACTCTTTCTAAGGCCATATACTCCTCAGATATACTGGGCTGCACACTGTCGCCTGCTCAAAGTTAGCCCTCCTGTGAATAAACAGTAAGAGTTACATCCATCTTTCCCGCCTCACACAGAATTCTGATTATTTTCCTATAATTTCAATGCACAGTGTTGATAAAAATAGCCAGAACTTTGAGGACATAATCTGAGACACCAGTGTTAAGGGACCAACAATGCTATCAAGTTCTTCTGATTACATGGAGAGTTGTGGAGGTGAGGTTGTAAATGTAGTTTAAACCTACAACTATTTAGAAAGGTCCCACCCTGTAGTCATCCACAGTGATTCTAGTCTTTGATTACTTTCTTGATTCCATCCTTTAGTTAATTACCTAGTATTTTAAAAATAAAATCAAAGGCAATGTATTATGTATCTGGCAGAACCTTCATATTGTCTCTTGGATTGGAGGAGTAATGATCATTACAAAAGAAACTGCCCACTTTGACTTGGCCAAAGTAGTAACCATCTAGCAACCAGGCATCCAAAGAAAAACAGTGTTGCAGAGATTAGTACCACTCTCACACTCTTATTGGATTTAGGGATAATATTCCCCATTATTCCATGTTCTGGATCTTAAACAACATATGAAATATGCCAAATGATCATAAAGTTCTGAAAACTACACTGAATAGCAGCCTTAATCAAAGCTGTGATGCTAAATGTGTCACCAGAGTAAATGCACAGCTTCTATCTTTTCATATGTGGCTATTGATCTTGTGGTAAATGCATCCTTCTTTATTCCAAACAAGGGACAGAGCAGGCATGAGAGTTCACGTTCAATGTATTGTGTCAGACTGATTTTGAATCTCCTGCTTTTTTACAGAAATAAAGTCATATGGATAAGATCAACTTGATATCTATAGAATATTAACAGGTCTACTATATTGATGACATGGAACAAATTATATCTGGCAAGAAGGTATGAAAATGCTCTGGATACCATATAGAATACTTCTGTTTCAGAATAATAAAAATAGTCCACAATACTTGCCAGGTGTCAGATCAAAGAAGATTCTAGTAATTTGAGTCTGGTGGCCTTTAGAAGCCCTCCTATGATTAAAAAAGAGATAGTGTTTGGTGGGCTGCCTTGGATTTTGAAATCAAAAATATATTTCAGGGCACCATTATACCTTCAATGTAAGGGGACAAATCAGCATACTATTACTTATTAGATTGATGAATACTAAATCAGTAATCAGTGCTCTAGGGTCAATAAATTCTCTACCATCTAGCTGTACAGTCAGTACTGTAAACATGCTCATATTCGTTTCAACATGTCTCTTCATCCCTTGTCTGCCAGTATTTATTATCCAGACACTGAACTTCCTTCATCAAATTATTTATTTTCTTCCTGCAAGATCCCTGTACTTCTCCGTGAGCTGAGAAACATCACCCTGGTTATTGGCCTGGGCAAAGAGATTGCTGGTAGCAAATCCTGCACAGAATAAGCATCAACTCTCAAGGCAGTGGCCTCTGAGGCAATTACTGTATGGGTTCCAAGGGAGAAAGCCTGTTCTGCAAGGAAGCAAAAGAGAAGAGGCAGCTTCTACCAGTCCAGGTGAGTCAAGCACATCTAGAAGAGCATCTAAAGAAGTTTAGTACTTCAGATGGCTTCACAAAAGGTTTAAAGTCTTTTTCTACTAAGGACCTTTGACATAAGAGACGTGTTTAGGTTATACATTCAGAGCAGATTGCTCTGTGGCAACAAAACAAGACACTATCTTTACAATTGCAGTAGAGGATCTGGGGCTTCAATAACCATTTGTTAGTCTATCATTTTTTCTATCAAAACTTCCAGTGTTCTTAACAATAGTTAGGTCATTGTTGAATTCTTAGAATTATTTTTATCTCAGTTCATTAAAGAGAAAGTGGCTTTGTAAAACCCAGGTCCTTACCTCCTTTTGAACCTTATCCTATTTAAGGTTAAATCCTCAGTGACTAAATCCTCAGTGATTGTCATACCACTCAATGCATGAGTTATCATTACCAGACACCAATAGCAAATGAATCTTGATCTATAAGTTTTAATTGACCTACAAGTCTTGTCACTAAGGGTCATCGTCCCTGATACCAATCTTTATATAGGTTCACCAGAGAGCCAGCACTGAAGCTTTGAACTTTTACTGAAGAATTTCTCCCAGGTAAGAGTAAGGTAAACAAAAACTGAGGCAGAAATAATGTACCAATCCCAAGATATGTTATTTAGCAAATGATTGATTTCCTTGGGACCCTCTGATTAAGGATCATTTCACAGAACTGTTCTTCACTCATGGTCTGTCCTCAGAGAAAGGGAAAAGATTCCCATCAGCCAATGTATCCCATGTGTATCACAGGCATCCAGTCGCCCATTGGTTCAACCACAAGTTTAACTCACATGTCACAAATGCAAGGAAATTCCATGCCTACCAAGAAATTAAAAATTAAAAAGAAATTAGAAATTTAAAAAAGCATGTATTTCAAAACAGAATTTTCTCTATAGATTTTGTTCTGGATCGCTGATGTACACATATAAAATATAAAGTATAAATATTTTATATAAAATATAAATATTTCTTTAAAAATGTTTAATTGAGAAAGATCCAAAAATATGGAGGCATTCAGTTTGATACATTCAAAGTGGGATTCTGTGGTGTGTGTGTATGTGTGTGTGTATGTGTACGTGTGTGATTGTGCTCTATGAGGATAGCAAATGTTAAGGTCTACATGTTTTACAAAGAAACATATTAACAAAGGCATAAATAAAGTATATGTGGGGAAAACAGTTGAAAATCAAAATTACAAATCAAGTAAGTAGCTAAGAGATGTTTCCAATTCTTTGCTTAGGTAATGTTTTTAAATATTTTGATTGTCTTTTAGGTTTTGAAATCAAACACAGTGGGCCCCATTAAACCATATTGAGAATTAAATAAAATTTTATTACAAGTTCCTGATTTACACAGAAAGTACGAATATGATGTGCTGAAAGTAGAGACATGAGGGTATTAAAGTGTCAAGGCACACAGTGGTGCATTAGTCATAACTTACCCGGGAGAATTAACAAGTTCTGTACTATCACATATGATACAGTTACAATACACATGGGCTTGACTATACAACTTCAAATGATTAGCTTCAGGGATTGCTGGTTACTAGCTATGAGACAATCATATCTGATTATAAATGTGGTTATTTATAAGAGATAAAGAGAAAATTTGAATAATTGCAAAAATCAAGTTTTAAAAGCATATTTACAGGTCTTAAAATATATGAAACACTCACTGACATTTTCTCTTTCCTCAAGTTTTATGGGACAACAACCAAAAAATCAAACTGGCTGGGAGAAAGGCTGCGAAAAGTGTCCATCCTGTAGCTGTGGGGAAATTTTGCCATTTTCTTTCTATCTCTTGATAGTGTGAGCTTAAATAATGTTCTATATTCTTGATTTTATTTTTTAATCATCAGAGAGCTAAAGGACAATGGGAAATTTACTTTCAGAAATTCTTTACAACTTGTTTTAATTCCCCAACATACAATCTTATTCTGTCACAGCAGAGGCACAAAAAAACCTGACACTGGTATAACATACGCTGCAGTTAACTAACTCTGGATGGATTTGCCAATACACCAGTCTCTATACAAGTAAAAAGTGGAATTTTCAATATTTAATGACTTTGCATAAATGCAAAGAGTGTATCCTTCATAGTACTTATTATATATGATCAAATTTTTATTCCTCTTTTAAAATTTGAAAGGATCTATGTTAGGTTGGTTAGAACTGGCGGATGAGCTGTAATTCATCTATAATTTATTTGTTATCCTCCCAGTTGATAAGCTTTATGTCTTTAATGTTCTGCTTCCTGCCAGCTCATTCTCACCAGAGGTTCTCCAGACACAAACTTTCCTAACATTTCCAAAACATGTTGTTGTGACGAATTACTTTAAATAGATTAACGTAAAACTATTTTTTAAAACTAGTTAATATGAAATACATTATTCTGTATAATTGACACATACTAATAAAAAGAAAAAATTTAGTTTATATGAGTGAGGAACTTTGGCATTTTAAAGCTTTATTTATCATTCCTGTTAGTGATTTATTTGAAAAAAAATATTCAAAAGCTGAAATGGTGTGAATACTTACCTATGTATGAGAGAAATAAATTCATCATGTTGAATAGTCACAATTCTATATAATATTATTTTAACATATTTGCAGATAGCTAAAAATTCAATGCTGATTACACATTCCGGCAGAAAGATCAGGCAATTTTGGCTCCAGGTGGAGGGAAGCCCTCTTTTCCTAGGGTGCTACCTCCTGTTTTGTGTGTTGGTTCAGCAAATTGTTGGTACCACTCTTTCCCATCTCTAGATGTTACACCAACTTAAGATTTCCTCGCAGTTGTATTACATAAAATGGAATTTGCAAAAGTTCTCTTTGAAGGAAGATTTGGAAATTCCTGCTACAAATTGAAACAAAATTTGAAAGTTTCTTAGAAGCAAGAAGACCAGAGGCAAAGGTTTAATAGCTGGTACTCCCCAGATAACAATCAGAGATGGTGGTTTTTACGAAGACTCCAGTCTTGTCAATAATCTAACCATGTTCAAATTTGCTTATTTCTTGGTATTAGCTAAAGCAATCTTACTGCACCAACTGGATGTGTCATAAATCCTGTTTCTAAACTGCTGCATGACTTAGTTGGGCACCAGCAATGATTCACATCCTTAGAAACTAAAACGAAAGGACACACAGTTGAGAAGAGGAACAGTGTATCAGTAAGGGCTTACTCAAGAAAACATATTTAATGCAAGACATGCAAATATACAAGAACGTACATTTTGGCTGACAGTGGTATCCCACAGAGCCAGCTGCGGAAGAGTGCAAAAAGACTGTCTGTGCACTGGAGATCCCAAGGTTCCAGTGGAAGGACGGGAGTTCACTGTAGTGTCCCATAGGAGTCCATACAAGGAAGCCAAAGGGTCTGCCATGGAAACCAGGAGACAATGTCCGAGATGAGGCAAAGACTGGACATGCTCTGATGAAAAAGAAATAGCTGTTTCTTCCTTGTTTCTGTTTCCTTGAAACAGAAATAGCTGTTTCTTCCTTTGTTTCTTCCTTCTCTGTGTCCCTTTTAGACCATTCTGGTAACAATCTTCTCTAGGGTGGGACTTCCTCATCCAGAACTACGCTGAGCCACTTTAGTTGGGCAGTTCTTACTCAGGCTGACACAGTCAGGTAACTATTACAAACACCACTTAAGGTTTTTCTTTCTCCTTCTTTCATTATTTTTTCATTTGTGCAATGTTCCAGGACCAGAAATATAGAAACATACATCTCAGAGATTTCTTGCCATATTTCTGTTATGCCACTTTTACGCTAGGGACCACAAATGAGGGAGATACTTTTTATGTTAGTTTGAGAACTGATGAAAATTTTAAATGGATGTGCTCAAATGAAAGAAATAGGAGACAGAGCAAAATATAAATGCACTGTGATCCTTTGTTTCTTATTTGACCTCTCTACCAATATTGCTGATTTTTTGCAAGAATTCTAGCTCTGCTGGTCTGTCACCATTCACTGCCGCATATATTGTCTTCAGACCATACACACACTGACACTAAAACGCTATCCAATCTCTGGTTTCTCTTTCTAAAATCCCTAGCTCCAGTTCCAGGTAGTGGAATAATTTATTCTATACACATTTTAATTTCAAGGATTTTTTTTTTCAGTTACGTGGAAAGTGGGGTTTTCTGATAGTACAGAAAAACTCAATCTTTAAGTAACAGATAACTACTATTTTCTACAGCTTATTCGCTCCAAGTTGCTTCATTTTTTCTAGTTTTCCTTCCTCCTTGAGATTATGATGAAAGTTTTGTTCCCTGTCCTCTCAAATATGGATGAGCCTCCTGCAGTTGAACGTACAGTATTCTTCCTCACTCCTCTGGTTTCTTCTGCGTGCATCTTATCAGAGTTTGACACTCTATCTGTTTGTGTACATATTTTTAAAGCATTTTTATTTTTAAATCTAAGTTCAAGCAGAAACCTAAGAGAGCAACAATACATTCCTTACTGACAGATGATGGAACAAATGAAGTAACATGCTACCACAAAAGAGATTGAAAGATTCCTTTTATGAAATAGGCCCCAAACTAGGCATTCTGATATATTACCTCATTTAATCCAAATAGCACAAATGGGGAAGCAAGCAGTATTACACAAAAGTAGCAATTTCAGAGAGGACATATGCCTTGTCCCAGATCAAGGGTATAAATGATTATACTACAAAGTTAATCCTAGTCTTCCCATGAAATCCTATGCTTGTATTAACTGGGCTGCTGAATACTCCAAGTAGGTGCCAGCAGATAATGCAGGTTCATCGTATCTCAAAAAGTTTTACTGAGTCCATACCCAAAGTTTCTACCACCAGTGGGAAACTCAGAATGCCATGTTTTTATGGCCACAGAATTTAAACAATAACAGCTTTGTCACCCCACTTTGTTACTTCCCTTCCACACTAGCACTACCCAAGTACCCTTATTAGCAGATCTGGCTCCATAAAAATGACATTGTAGTTACACTCGCTTGGTTGTTGAACAGCAGTTACAGTGTAATTAGTGCCACTTAATGGAAGCGTAGCTGAAGTGCATATGGTTATTAATCAAACTCCAGTGTACAGCCGGCTACAGTAATAACGAGAGCAATTATGGGCTGATGAACTGTTAAACTTGAAAACTGACCCTCACCAAATTTTCTTTCTTCAAAAAGTAATAAAACTCAAAGAGCTGAAAATCACTTTATTTCTTTGGACCCTCTTGCCACAAAAACAACCTAGGGATATTCTCTCACGCTTCATATTTTATAATTTCATGCACACTGAAGCTTGTAGAGTAGTGTGAGGATTGGAAAATGCGACCCTAAAGCCAGGGTCAACTCTAATCTCAACCTGACAAGATTTGATTCATCCCAGACTCATTACCCGCCAGACAATGTGGAATTTTATACAACTTCTGTACCGAGCTGCATACACAGCAAAATAAAGCAACAAAACAGAATGTCTACTGAGCCCGAATTAGCCAGCAAGCAAATTCAAGTTCATGGTGAAGTACTTCTTCCTTAAGAGTGTCTGATAAAAATCTCTGCTGTCTTAGGTAAGAAGAGAAACTCATTTTAAGTGGGGCTTCTTTAAGTTTTATGATGGCTAGTTCACACAATGTTCATGACATCTCCATTTCTTAGTATTAGACACCACACTGACAGTTTAAAAAATGTTTAACATATTTAAAGTATTGTTTTTTGCTTTACCTTATTTTAGCTCCACAAATCCTTCTACTTAGGTTCCTTTATAGACGAAAGAGCTTTACTTTTTTCCCGATAGTGGTTAGAATGTCTTCCCACTCTCAGGAGTGTTTAAACATTTCCTTCAGGTCCCTAAATTGGCATTGTTTCGTCATCTGAGCCCGCTTTAAAACATGAGCTTGTATGCAGTTAACACATGCTACTAGGGCTGAAAATGTTATTAAGTTAATAGATATTAACCTGTTTTGGACAGAGATGAAGTCAATCTTAAAATGTGAACAGAAATATATAAAAGTATAGAATTGAGTTAAACTCTTTCTCACTCAGTTATAGGCCTTCTGCCATTTGACATTCACCTCATGATCCAGTCCTTTTCCCCATATCAGTGCAAGTGAATATGATTTTATTCATAAATGTGCACAGCTGTGTGCTTTCCTTGCCTTACCATCACATATCCTTTGAGTGTGTTTTCAGCAGCCTTCCTGACTTGAGTTTATACCTATGATCTGGAACATTCTCTAAGGGGTGGGAGTAATTAGGAGAGAAGGGGCAGAATTATCAGGCAAGAGAAGTCAGCTCAATTCCCCTGATTCAGTCTTCTTGTAACACCTTTCACTATGCCTCAGCATAATCAATAACTCCAAATCCATTCACCTATAATTTTCTCTCTACTAGTCCCGAATGAGCACCATTTTCTTACTAGATAAAGAAATAGATGAAAAACCTTTTAAACACAAAAATATTAGCTAAATTACCACTACCACAATATGGTTATTTTCTGCCATGTTTCCAAATACGTTTTCCACTTCATATATTGAGTTACTTTAACAATGAAGCTATTCCTGGACAAAAGCCCTCTTTTTATTTAAGATATATTCTTTTCACTTCATATATTCATATATACATAAATCATATATTCATCATTACTCTATCTTATATTCATCTACAATCATATATTCTGCATACATGATTGCATATTATATAATCATGTGTGCACAATATGTGATTGTGATGTGCTTAGGAAAATATACTTTAAAAAGGAGAACACCTATTACAGTTTGTTATCTGCTCTTTCTGCCTTCGAAGTCCTTTCAATCTCATCCATATGCTGTACCTTGGTGAATCTTAAATCATATCATCACATGCGAATTGTGTGTTTACTATTTTATCCATATTAAACCATTTTAATAACTATTTCTAAAATGGAACATCTATATTTCTACTAAATTTCTGTATTCATCACTCTGTTCAAAAGTATCTAGTTTTCTGTGAAGATCTACAAAAATCTTGTTTTGCATTTTTACAACAAAAATCACTCAACAGACTTTCTAGGTTCTCAATTAGAGAGAAATTTACCTAATTCTTTCCATACCGAGATGATACAGACCTTCTAGGTTCTCAAACAAAGATACATTTACCTAACTGTTTAATCTGCAGTGATACACTGTGACAAATAAATTCATACACCTAATAGTTACATTGGTTTCAAAAATATTTTAATTTTCCTTTTTCCCCAAAGCAACATACTTGTGCTTGATTTCTCCTCCAAAAAAATTTTGTTGGGTGAGGAATTTATTTATTTATGTTGAAGATGCAGCAAAATAAAATCAGTATATCTTAAACAGAAAATCCAGGTTGCCTGGAATGAAAAACAAAGTCAAATGTAATGGCTCCATTGATACGGTTGTATTTAGGGATTCAGGACAGCGATGATTATTCTTTCTTGAGCAGCAGCACCATCTTTACATATTTACACAATTTTTTCAATATTTACATTCTCATTTTAATTAACTATTCAAGCCTTCAAAGCTTGAGATTTGTCAAGGAACCCAAGATGAAGCACTTTGACAGCATTCTTTCAAAAGTAAACATAAAAATGGAAAGTGGTAGACATGTATCAAAGAGAAGGTGAAAGTACAACATTCACAAAATTTTAAGTATGCCACTATCATCTGTAAATACAAAGAGAAAATAAATAGGTCATTGTACCTAATTACATGAAGTAAGTCCAAGACAGCTGTTATGATTGTTACATTGTGTCAACTTGGGCAGTCTGGAGGTTTGGCTGAATGATTCAGCAGGAAGCCAGGGTGCTTACTTTGTACACATCCTGAGCCTGTGGAAGAGGAGGGCACAGACACTGTGTGAGAGCTACATGCCCCCTGGGTGGGGGTAGGCTATTTATAAGATAAAGGAGAAAAAGTGGCTGCTTGCCTGCCATTCCACAAATTTGCGGGTTGTTTGCTGTCATAAACGTATGCCCTCTGTCATGTGCCACTCTGCCTCTGAACCAGCCAAGTATGGACTGAGACCTCCACAAACTGTAAGCTAAATATACCTTTCCTTCCTTCATTTTAGGCATTGGGTATTTTGTCTCAGCAATGAGAGAAAAGTAACCAAGACAACAGCTCATTCATTTTTCTTCCCATAAAGGGCTCTCTCCTTTACAAAGACTGGTCAGAGCTGAACTCATTTTTTCTAACTACATAAAGGATACCTTATTCAGACAAAATATTAAGTTTGACAGAAATATTTGTATGCACACTAAACGTATTAACTATTTCTCTTACTCCTGCAGTACAAAAGTACGTTTGTTTTCGTTATATCCACTTTTTATGTAAATATTATCACATAATGATTGCAATAAATTACATCATATTGTACTTTAGTGCTAAAATGTGGTTCTGCATCACAAGTTTGAGAAGACATATCTCACATCTTAGCAATCTTTGAAATGTGGACTGGGAAACAAATGATGGGTCAGCACAGAACCACTGTAACGGTCCCTGTTGAGGATCCTTAGCTCCATACATACTTTTGCTTTTCTTCAGGTAGTGTCAAGCCACTCAGAGATTAACGTAAGTGCACAAGTCCCAGGACCACACACTTGTGAGCACTCACTGAAATTCTTTTTTTTTTAAAGAAAATTTAAACATAATTAAAAGCATTAGAAACGGTACAGAATTTCGAAAATCAAGATGTTAAGAATTCAACAATGTTGGTTATATTGCATATTGTTTTCTTCAAAGCAGTTGTTCAGATTACCAGATATAAGCATATAAAATTGGTCAAAAAATTAAGCATTGACTCTTCCTTTTAATAAACCAATAGAAATTAGCAGTACAATTATCTTAGCTAGTGTGTGTGTGTGTGTGTGTGTGTGTGTGTGTGTATAATTCTTAAGTACGACCCTTAATGGAACTGTCAGAACTAGAAAGTATTTTAAAAAATCAAAAAATTCTGGGCTAGGGATGTAGCTCAGTTAAACATGAGGCCCTGAGTTGGATTCCCAGTACCAGAAAAGAAAATAGTAGTAAAAAAAAAAAGAAAAAAAAATCAAAAATTCTGAAATTGAGAAAGGGAGAAAGAGTTTGAGAGGAAGAAGGAGAGGGTGAGGAACAGGAAGAGGGAGGAGAGAGAAAAGATTATAGGCAGTGTCTTAAATCTACTTTTGTCTACTGTCAGGAAGGGGTAGGAATTCATAACTTTAAGAGGCTGTCTCAGAATGTTTGTCACGATTGCAAAAAACACATTTACATTATACATATGTTCTTTGCCTTAAAAGTTGCCTTTGGGGAATGCTTTTAGCAATAAACTTGCTTATTACGTTTTATATTTACATATTCCACTTAGCAGAGCAACTTAATCTGGGCAGTATGGCAAAGGGTAATAGTTTGGGAATTGGAAGAATCAAGATTTCACCCGTCATTGTTAAAAGAGCTTGGGTTTGATCTTTAATTGGATGGATGCAAAATTAGAGATTTATGCATCTTCATATGCAAAATTATAGACTATGTTGGATTACATTCATATCCATACCAGTTTGATTTGTCATTATTTAAACTGTAGAAATCCGTATTTATTAAAGATAAATAAAATAGTTTAATCAAAATTCAAAAGCTGTTTTATAAAACTTGCACTGAGGGGGCTGGGGATATAGCTCAGTGGAATAAGCGCTTGCCTAGCAAGCATAGGGTCCTGAGTTCGATCCCCAGTACCGCAAAAAAAAAAAAAAAAAAAAAAACTTGCACTGAGAATTTTTGCATAGGGACCACAATTCTAACATTAACTATGACACTTATGAAGTTTTAGTCAAACATGGCAATTTTAGAGCAGAAAGTTTCATCCTCCTCAAAAGTTTTATGATATTCCTATATATTATTGTGGCTTTTTCCTTTCTTAAAATACCCATAGGCCTCAAGAAAAAGAATCCTTAAAGTTTTCCTCTTTACAAGTTAGAAGGAATGCAAATACTGAACTATTGCAAAAATATTATAGAAAGAATATGCAGTTTAGAAATCCAATTTCTAAAAATGCCTTGTTTATCTTTGAAATATTTTATATTTTTTGCAGCTTAACCTTTAGCTCATTAGTCGACCAAAATTTCTACTCCTGTGAAGATAAAGTAACATAATTGTTTTAAAATATCCTAGGGAAATATATTTTAATTACTTGGAGAGGTTTTGTCGTTTTATTAATTTTTTTAAATTCACTATTTTTTGTACTTTGTTGTTGCTAGGCTTGTGTGTTTATTAACAAAGACAAGATTTTTATACATGTCACAATTCTATTTCATTTATGTAGGTTATACAAAATAGTTTTGAAATTTTTTTCTACTAAAAACCTGAGGCCTTTCCTCTGCTCCACGGGGAGTGGCCACAACGTGGAGCTTGGAGGAAGAAGGCAGGGAGAGAGATTTGCTGGGAAGGAGAACCTGGATCTAAACTCTTTTCCAGACCAGCTATTTGGAAGTGCTCTGGACTTCCAGGAAGATGGGAGGGTGGTAAATAGCAGAGAAAGAGCTTCTCTGAGATTTTGTATCCAGATGCTGGAATATAGTAAAGTAAGGAAAAGAAGGAAGGAAATAGATCTCCAGGAACCAGCAAGGATCTTAAGTGAGAATTGAAGCCCAAAAGAAGAGTAAGATACAAGCCCTCAATGAAGAAGGAGGAGACAAGTGGCACTTTCCTCCTGAGCCCTGACTCAATGCATTGAGGGGCAGCTGAAACCTGAAGACACATGGTGACTACCGGTGACTCCAGAGGTCTCCAGGGAGAAACACACCAGTGGACTGCAGTGCCTGGTGAGTTATAAAGGTTCAGACATTGCCAAGGAAAGGGCAAGTGGCTGCTAACCATTCTGGAGAGAGGCCAACTGAGCTCAGAACTCAAAGCAGTATAGGCTGGCTCTATCTACTGTCTCCCAGTGTCAGGGTGAGGCAGAGCTGAGTTGAAATCAACAGGAGATCAAGGAGCCAAACTCAAGTGGCAAGAAGCTGAGGTCAAGCCAACAGAAGACACTCAGAGTTTTGCAGTCTGAACCAATTGAGTTCTAACACCACAGCCAGAAAACCCACCTGAACTTTGATGGAACTAAAAATGCAGGCTTGCTGGTATTATCCTCTCCCTGCTGTAACTCTACAACTGGCTTACTGGGATTAATCAACTCATATCTGGACTCTGCCCACTCTGCCTTCTAGTAATAGCAGACATCTTTGAAATGGACATGTTTTTTCTTATTCTTGATTTGGTTTTTTTTGTTGTTGTTCATTGTTCCTGTTTTTATATGAGTGCATATAAAACAATGTATCTGGCTTTTTGTTGCTGTTATTGTTGAGTTCTCTTCTTGTTTTAATTTCTTCCTGCTCTCTTTCCCTCCTATCTTCTTCACCAGTTTCTGAAAATTTGCATACACTTCTTTTGTTCTCCAACCTTGTTTCTAACCTATTCCTCTTCTTCTATTTCTCCCCTCAACCCAAGTTTTCTCCCTGGAGAGTAAAATCAAAATACTGTGGACGTATTTACTGTTTTGTAAAAAGTCACAATATTACCTTACATTTGAAGCCTTCAAAATCATTGCCTGTGATAGCTATAAAAATGTTATTGACAGTTAATGTTATAGGTTGTCTTTGATCAATATAAGCCTGAGAGTTGTTAATATACTAGTGCTATGAGAGTCGGATTAAAGCATCTGTTCTTTAATTACGTTTTATAATTTCATTGTCCCAATCAATTCAAGTTCTCACCATTTCAAATAACCTAAATTCTCTTGAAATATGGTTTTAAATTTTTAACTGTTAAACATCTACTTAATTAAACATATTTTATCCACATTTAATTTGCAGATTTAAATTTTGGAAAGATTATTTCAGTTTACTCATGTAAGATTGAACTATACCACTAAATACTCTTGCAAACTAAGCATTCAGTTCGTGGTCACAGAAATTCTAAAGTAGAAAAGCAATAAAATCATTATTCTGTAATATGCTATGCTTAAATGAAAAGAAACATAAACTTATTCATAATTTCCCCAGTCATGTTAATGCCAATCTGGTTCAGGGAAAATGAATTGCTAAAGGTCTATCTTACTTTTAAGCAGACAAGAGCTCTGGGCCTTAATTATGTTGCATTACAGCCTTTAATACTCAGACAGGAAGAGCCTCACCCCACCGATTTGAGTCACCTGCTAGGTGGATACAACTCAGCCCTTTCACGTCATTGGACCTGAATCTTGAGATGTCCCACCTCTGCTGTTAACGGTTTCTTGAACCAAGTGTGCTCAGTACATCCACATGTATCAACTAAAATGTAGAGTTTATGAATTTAAAATAATTAATTGTTTCAAAAAAAGCACTATGTCATTGTTTACATTTCTTTACAGTTAGCAGTGATTTTTAAAAGAAAAATACGTATCACATAATGTGATATATCTTTTAGCAAGAATGCATATGGTAAGCTACATATATACATATTAATATATATATGGAAAAACACTCTGTCTTGGTTACTTTTCTCTCGTTGCTGAGACAAAATACCCAAACCCAAAATGAAGGAAGGAAAGGTGTATTTAGCTTACAGTTCGTGGAGGTTTTAATCCATACTTGGCTGGTTCAGAGGCAGAGTGACACATGGCAGAGGGCAAATGTTCATGGCAGCAGAGCAGAGCAAAAACAACCAGAACAAAAGAAAGGAATGGCAACCAAGCAGTCTCTTTCCATCCCTTACACTGTAAACAGGCTACCCCCACCCAGGGGCCCTGTAGCACTCCCATATTCTCCATGCTCTGCTCCCCCACAGGCTCAGGGTGTATACAAAGTAAGCACCTTGTCTTCCTGCTGAGTCACTCATCAAACCTCTAGACTCCCCAAGTTGACACAATGTATCAACCATGACAATCCACCCCTTGTCAACTTGGCAATCAGACGCACTTCCTTAAACCAGTTTCCAGATACAAAGACATTTAGTCCATCTGCAAGAGTTGCCAAAGTCCACAGTTTCAGCATTGCTGAAAAGCCCAAGGCCCAAGACTCCTCTGAGATGTAAGGCAAATTCTTTTAGTTACAAGCCCCCATACAAATGTAAAGTTAAACATTTCCAACATTCAGTGGCACAAAATAAACATTACCATTCCAAAAGGCACGAACAGGGGAATATAGAGCATAGGGACCAAAGCAAGTCCAAAATCCACCAGGGCTAATATTGTGTCCTATAATTCTACATCCAGCATCTCAAGCAAACTGTGGCACATTGTGAGCTCCAAAGGGCTTGCATGAGTCCACCCCTATGGCACTTCTGGTGGTCTCAGCCTCCACGGCTTCTCTCTTAGGCTGGCTTTGCTCCCTCCTTGCAGATTTCCTCAGATGATCCACAGTCCTGTCTTTTCTAAACTTCTGAGGTCTCCAGTGCACCTTTTGCTTCACAATGACAGAATCACACATTGCCCTCTCAGGGGCACACTGTCTGGCCTCCCAGGCCTTCTGAAATATGGGTGGAAGCCTCTTTACCCTCAGAACTCTTGCATTCTCCATGCATTTAAGCCAGGGCTGTGCGGATGATGCTAAGATCTGCTGTCACATGGAGCAGTAGCCAAACTTTCCTCTCTCTTGGCTATAGGGGTTGAGTGCCTGGATCACTGGGCACTCTGAATCCAATTCTGAGGAACAAATTCTCTATACTGCCTCCATTCTGGAACCTGGTGTGGCTGCTGCCACCATTCTGGAGCATGAGGCTCTTTGGCTTCCTTCTCAAGGCCAGGTCTCTCATCTTTACAGTTTTGAGGCTGCAAAGGGTGGCGACTTGCTGCTTCTTGTGATACCCTTACACCATCTTTTTTATTTTCTTGTTCCTTCTCAGCAATAGAGATCTCCTCAGCCTTATCTTTGCTGTCCACAGCTTCACTGGAGCTTCCTTTCTGACCAAACTCACAATATTTTAAATCATCCTGCTGGGGTCTTTGCTCTTGGTTCTCAGTATAAACCTGGCTAAAAGCCCCCAACAATAGCCATGCCACTGCCCCAACATTCGACTGCCTTGAAATTTCTTTTGCCAGACTAATCAGTTCGCTACCACCCTTAATGGGTCTTAGGCAAAGTCTCTGGACATGAGAAAAAATGTAGACAAACTTTCTGCCAAGCCATAACATACATCATCTGGAGTCCAACAACCAATGAAGTCCTTCTTCCCAACAGAAACCTCCTGAATCTGGTCTTTACTGGCGGGATTTCAATCAGCTTTGTGGTCTTCTGAGCTCTGACCAGAATCTCCCAGACAGAACAGCCGAAGGTATTCTAGCACATCTCTTTCAGGAAACATCTCTGAGCCTTTCCAAACTCTTCCCACAAGCCATTTCCAAAGGCTCTCGAACCACATGGTCAGGTATAGTAATAGCAATGACCCCACTCCACTGGTACCAAATTCTCTCTTGGTTACTTTTCTCTCATTGCTGAGACAAAATACTCAAACCCAAAATGAAGGAAGGAAAGGTGTATTTAGCTTATAGTTTGTGGAGGTTTCAGTCCATACTTGACTGGTTCAGAGGCAGAGTGGCACATGGCAGAGGGCAAATGTTCATGGCAGCAGAGCACAGTAAAAACAATCAGAGCAAAAGGGAGGAATGGCAGCCAAGCAGTCTCTTTCCCTCCCTTACACTGTAAACAGGCCACCCCCACCCAGGGACCCTGTAGCACTCCCATATTCTCCATGCTTTCCTGTTCCACAGGCTCAAGATGTATACAAAGTAAGCACCTTGTCTTCCTGCTGAGTCACTCATCAAACCTCTAGACTCCTCAAGTTGACACAATGTATCATCCATGACACACTCTAAGGAAAAAAGTCTTGAAAATTTTACTGCATTGTGATCATGTCAATATAACCTACTTAGAGGTCAATTACTAATATTTACTAAGTATATACTATGCCTCCATTTCAATTATTAGAAGCTGCTAATTAATATTAAATTAATAGACCAATCTTCATCTTTAGAGGATTATGCAAATTATATGAGTTTTACAAGGTGAAGTTTTATGGTCACTTTTATTTAGTAAATTACACTGTTTCTGAGCAGTTATGCTCAGAGTAAAAGCTTTTCACATACACCAACAGGAAACCCAAAATGGAAAAGATAACCCTGGTAATCACAGGAATTTATTATTAATTTTATGATAAAGGTCTAACACTGATATATTACAGAAAATACTTCTCTAATGAGAAAAAACACTACTCTTAGGGGGAAAAATCCAAATAAATCTGCGAAGTTTTTCTTGTCTACCTATCATGATTTCTAGTAAACCATTCCCGTGAAAAGCACTGCCACACCAAGACCCACTTTGGCTATATTATAGCATTAATAAACCCAACAAATCCCAGACATTTTGAAATAACCAGTGAAGACCATTGTGTTCCACTTCACTTTTTGAGGTTTACACAGCAAGAATTATCATTTTCATTTTGCTTGTTTTTTCAACTGACATTGGTGTTAAATTCAACTACTTTTTTTAAAAGATCATATTAATAACAGCCTGACCCAAGGAACCAATTTGCATCCCCAGAACAAAGTAAGATGCTGGAAACACAATCAACCAGTAAGGAAAGAAAAATATTGTGAAATGAAATCTCAGACTCGTTTGTTTACAATATAAAACTATCACTAGACAAGGTATCAGTGAGCTAAGTTTTTAGAGCTATTGGAAAGGCTATCAAAAATGCAAAAGGATGTAATCATAGCACGCCTCGTAGCAGACTCAGATCGGTTTGCAGAGGCAGCCTCCTCATGCTTGTTAATGGAGAAACCACACTCTCCACCCTCTTTCTTCCACGCCTCATTCTAATTTAATCTTGCAGTTTGGCACTTATTAAGTCATTGCTGACATGTGTGTGAAGAAGCAGAGATGGTACGGAATGTTTTTGTAGGAACTGACTAAAATAAGAAAGGAGAAACGAACGTTACCTAGGCCTGGGGACTCTATTTTTTCTTTCTTCGTTGCTGAGTACTACTGCTGATCGAGTAGAACACTAGAGTTCTGTGAAAAGAAACCCGCTAAGTCCTCATTCATGCTGCCAATTACTTTTTGTGTATACTTGTAATTAAACCCATTCTGGGATTCATGTCAACCCTCTTGCACAGCGATCAATACTAAATTCTAACAAAGGGAAGGAGACAGTCTCTGTTGTTAGTGGATTTTTGCCTGTACTTGTACAAATAAGATTACAAGCAGCATGTAGAGTGAGCTGTGAGGACATGACATTTTCCCAATAACTGTTTTTCATTATTTTGAAGTGTGCATGAAAGTCTTGCCACCCTGGATATTCTCAGTCTCAGCTACAGGCCACCGAGGATATAGTCTTGATAGCTGTCTTAGTCCATTTTGTCCTACTGTAACAGAATTCCACAGAATGAAATATGTAAGAATATATATATATATATATATATATATATATATATATATATTTCTCACACATCCAGAGACACCAAAGCACAAAACTGAGGGGCTGGCATCTGGGAGGTCCTTCCTGCCACATCCTCCCATGGGGACAGGCTACTGGGAGAGATCATGATCAAGAAAGCAACTGGTTGAACATTCAGACTAAACCACTTTCACAACTAGTATTAATTTATTCAGAAGTCTGAAATCCTCAGGACCTCAGGACCTCCTATTATACCCGAACTCCTAACATCTAGCGTAGGGGGTTAAATCTTCAGCATGAACTTATTTCTCTTTTTGTATGTGTGTGTGGGAGGCACATTCAAACAACACCAGCAATTCTGCTTTCTAACAAAATGCAACAAGTGTTTCTCCTGTTCTGTGCACACAATCTAAAAGATCACTGTGCTTCTGTAGAATGTAGCCTTCTGGGAAGCAGACAACCTCTCTCAGTATGAATATTTAAGATTAGATGAAGTTACCGATAACAGTTCTAATTACTTAATCATGAAATGTGATGCATAAACAACCTACTTAAAACAGAAATGCACAAATCAATAAACATAGATACAAGTCCATGAAATAGAACTTTCATCATGCACGGCTTTGAAAAAAATCTTTTTCCTGTTGTATATTTCTTTTATCAGGACACTTCATATTACCAAACACATATTAATTGGGAAAACTTATATCCACTGCAAGTGCTCAGCTACCCTGAAATTGCGGGAGACAAAATGGCGGGAACTCGGCTCAGCTCAAGATTTATTTATTTCCTTTGAATACTTGTTTTTAGAAAGGCAGAAAGTACAATGTAGCTTCACTTTTCAAATACCAGCTGGATTGAGATATCAATTATGGTTGCAGCATCAGGCACAAGATCTGTATGCACACAACAATTATCAGAACAAACAGCTTACATTTCAAAACCTTTTGCTACCTATCTCCCATTATCTCAGATTAAGAGCATAATGGCAGCTCCCTGAACTTTCCATTCCGTTGCTTTTGTTGGTTTTCATAAAGCTAACTAACCCTTAGAGATAGGGTGACTTAAATCTTGAATTATAAGGATTATGCTCTTTTTCTCAGTGACTGAGATTTGTATTCATCGGTGTTAAAGAATGTTAGATGTGTAAATCTCTATAGATCAAAATAAGAATATATACCCCAAAAGGAGTCTAATATACTCTATATTTACTCTTCATGTCCTTCTTACCATGGCTATGTGACTTGAATTCACATGCATACATACTAGAGAAGTGAAATATTATCTCAAATTTTTCATTCCTCTTGAATTAAAAGAAAAAATTAAATGTGCAATGTATTGCTAGGTAAAATTTCCCTATTTTTCCTCTTATCCAGATGCCAGCTGTTAAGCACCACTGACACATTCTCACGGCCAGGGCTGTCCTTCTACCTTCGTAGGGTCAACTGTCCAAGAGAATAGGGCAGCTATTCAGTGAATGACACTGCTGAACTGAAAACTTACCCAGGAGTTTTCCAGCTAGGAAGAAGAGTATATGCTCTCATTTGGAAAAATATGAAAAACAGTCACCAAAGAATTTATTTGGTAACATTTCCGTAGGAACAACTAAGAGAAACACAAAACTACCATCTTTTTTTACTACATTTCAATCTGTGCTAGAAATTGCAATTCCATTTTAAAATCAAAATCACTAACCACTTTTTTTCCTTTTTATTATTCATAGGTTATCAATATTATGATGGTTCCAGGACATTATTGTTTCCCACAAGTATAAAGTGGCTTTCATGGACAGCACAGCACATATTTATGAGCAATTTAAACAGCCTTGTGTTTATACAAAATAACTTGAACTGTTCGTTTTTTCATCTATAGAGTTGTTAGGTGAAATACAGTGTAGTTATTTAACTGAATTTTAGATTAAGAACTTTTAGTAAAGCTTTATTTAATATTTGGGCACATACACTAAAAATTTATTCAATTTAATTTTAAATTAAACTAGATGTCCTATCTTTTTATATGCAAAACCTGGCAGCTCAATTCAATCCTTGAAAATTTTTAAGAGTGAAGGGAGACTTTGTGGGGGGCTTGTATAATTTAGTTTGATTTGATATTTTTGTTAACTTCTGTTGCCAGGGTACTAAATGCACGCTTAATAATGTCATGCAAAATCAGAAACTCAAAGGACAAACCTGTTTAAATTATCAAATTCCTCTGGTTATCTAAAACAAGGGCAGTTTTTCAAATAATGTCACTTTTCTACTTGAAAAGGCGAGTACCATGAGGGAGAAGGGAGCGCTCAGGGGACGGATAATGAGATACAGGCCTTTCATTGGTTTGAATATAGCCCTAGGTGGTAGCAACTGAAAGTTTTTGCCATCTGGTACCTGATCAGTGGCTGATGTGAAGCTGTTGACTTCACTTTAAAAAAAAAAAATCCAGGCAAATAACAAGTGTTCTTGGAGAAGAGCAATTTTACTGTCTACTCTACTTCTATAACCTTGAACAAATCATTCACTTTTCTCTGCCTTAATTTCTTTCTCTCTGGAAAAGAAAATAGATATTAATCATCTATGTATCTGTCTTTAAATGAAGATGTCAGCTGGTGTTAAAAGAAATTTTGAAGATAAAACATATTTTAGAGTTTATCCTTGCGTTTCTTCTAGGAAACAAATACAATTCTATAGTTTTTAGTTAACAGAATGAGTCCAATCTGGATATTTTTATAGAAATAATGGCTAAGATTGTCAAGAGATAATGTACCCCAAAAGTTGAAATCATTTGATTTGTTATTTGAAAAAGCTCTAAGGAAATCTCCTATAAGCTAAATGCAAAAGCCTGTAATCAGTGGAGTCTAAGACCTCTACCTTCTTTCCTGTTTACTTTCCGAATGCACCACCATTCTATTGCCCTCCATTTCACTTATGTGAAAAGATGAATGAATGTTAGGTTTGCATGAGCAAACCTGAAGTTATGACCCACTCCTGCTATTACATGGCTGGCAACCTTGAGAAAAATTAATTCAATTAGTAAAAACTTTAAAATAAATAATATAATTCTTGTAACTATTTGCTGCAAAGATTTTGTTCTTCCAAATATTACATGAATACCAACCTAACCCTCATAAGGAAATTGATTTGGCAATATATTGCAAAATTCTTAAAATTTCACTTCCCCGTTCAAGGAGAGAAATAGAGAGAGGGAAACAGAGAGACAGAGAGGCAAAGAACACAGAGATATGAAAAGTTCAGTGTTTTCAGGGAGTGGAAAGCAGTTTGCAGTAGATAGGGTCTGAGGTGTGAGGAGTGAGGAATTAACCTGGAGGGATGGTCAAGACTAGTTTAAGGAGAGCACTTTGTACTACAGTAGGAATTACCTGCTGTGCTTGGAGACAATGGAACAGTTTCAAGGCCAAACAGCTACATCTTCAAATTTGAGTCATGGTAACTGTTCAAAATGAGGCAGCTACACTGGAGTCAAGCAAGTATAACTGCAAAGGGACTTAGACAGTTATGGCCATAATCCAGGCTAAAACATGGCAAGCCTTGAATGAAATTAATAACGACATGAGAAGGAGAAGAGCTGCATCTGAAAGCAACTCACTAGGTAGATTCACTAGACGGCGACAGTTTAGAGGTAGGAAGTAAGAGAGAAGATATTCTGTAGGGTTGGGCATTGGGTTTTTATAAACAGTGGTGCCATTAAAACGTTTGAGAATTCAGAGAGAAAGAGAGAGAGAAAAATAGTAAGAGAGAGCGGGGGTGGGGGGGGAGAGGGCGCTTCCCCCAGTGTAATTGCTAAGATCAGGAAGCAATAGAATACAAGTGCTGAACCAAATTTAGAAACAAGACAATTCTGGTTCCATTAATTATTTCAGAATTGCTGCTCTTTGCTGTGCGTTTGGACTACATGAAGTGAGGGGCCAAATATCAAAGCCTCTGCTAGGAAAACGAAACACAAGGAAACTTTGCCGGCAGGAAATCCATGTAAATGCTACTTCACATAGACCTAGGAACTCTCAGTTCGTGCTTTTTGCTTCACAGAAGCTAGAACAAATGCATAGGGTTGTAAAGGTGTCTGGAAAATACAGTTTTTAGCTTTCTTGTCTCTAAATACAGCCTCTTAAAAAGGGATTTGGAATGGTTTTCAGTAAGTCAATCTGTCACAGGGAAGCAAGAGGATAAAAATGAAGTTAAAGGAAATCATAGCACATATCAGTAAAAGACAACATATGGAATCAGAAGAGAGGCAGAAAATACATGCAGAGAATATGGCCAAAGGCAGAAATCAAAACAATATCAGTATTTTAAAAGCACAAGAAGGAAGAGGTAAAAGACTGAAACAGAACTAAAGGAATTGGAGGGAAAAAAAAAACAGAAGGAATTGATATTTTGGTTATCAAGAAAACACATTTTCAAGAAAGGTTTTTCAAGTTTTATGTTACCTAAATGTTGTTTAAAAATAATTATATCTGTCTAATAGTACCTGTGCCAGAAAAGTGTCATTAGAAAGTGAGAACAGAATACAGATAGCAGATTATTAGAAAGTGAATTGGAGCCACCAAGTAGAAACAGTTTGATTCCAGAGCACAGAGAGAGAGAGAAAGAGAGAGAGAGAGTGAGAGAGAGAGAGAGAGAGAGAGAGAGAGAGAGAGAGAGAGAGAGAGAGAGAGAGAGAGAGAGATGTGGTGGGATTAAAGGTGACACAAAGACTTACACAAATGGAGAAAGACTTCTATGTGATTGATATGCATAGGAGAAAAACTTTGAAACTACAGAGTAATGATAGAATCATTAAAGTCAGTTCTAGTAAAAAACAGAAGTGATGAAAGGTACAGAAAAGACAATACTTCTTTCAACAAAATGAGGAGAAAGTAAGTTTTAAGTAAGTGCAGATTAGATAGGTGGGGGAAATTTCAGATGTATCCTGGCATGCCCACTGTTTAGGACAGAACACTGACATAAGTAGCTTAAGCAAAGCGGTCATAATTTGTTGTCCAAGTGAAATAGAAAGACCCAGGGGCACACAGAAATATAGACGTGTAGACCAGCTGCCCAGAAGATTCAGCTAAGGCCGAGCTGCCCAGTGTGCATAATTACATGACTTCTTCCACATTGTGGGTGTCATGAAAGCAGATGGTGGACTGAATTCAAGTTAAGAGTTGGCAGACTAAACCCACAGGTTGTGAAATATCGAAGGTGCTGATATGAAAGCTTGCAATCAAACATATAACACCATTTCTTGTGTGAATAATTATGTGTTAGACATAATGCTGAGTACTGTGAAAAGATTATCACATTTAATCTTAGTGACTGGCACAGGTAAATTATATTATTACCCCTTTTCACAGTGGGAAAATCTCACAGTCTAGGATTTTTAAAAGTTGTGTTTACAATATCAATTTGACTAATATAAATGGCATGCCAAAGCAACAAGATAAAACTAATTTCTCACTCTAATGTAGAGGTGTAAAACAGCATAGCAATTCTTTTCCACAAATTTGACAAAGGATCATCTTCACTGTCACGTTGCTCTGTCATCTACAAAACATAATTTAAAGCTCATGGTGTTTAGTGATTTTGTCCGTTCTCACCATCTTGACTTATTCCAACTGTCAGGAAAGAAATGGAGAAAGACCCAGAATTAAACCATATAGCTATACCTAGCAGCGAAGGAACCTGCAAAATATAGCTTTGACCTGGGTCAGTCAGCTGAAATGGGACAATTATTTTGATTTCTTTTAAAGAAAGTAAAAATGTATTTGCATAGGAGAATGCCATTTAAAGACATTCTGAAAAAATGAGATTGGAATAAAATGTTGAACATTTTTATTTTATCCTTAGTCCAGGAATTTTGTAGAATTTAAAAACACATCGACTCCTCTTAAACGTTTTAATGGGAGAGATAGCCAAGGCAGTGATAAAAAGAAATAGACGAAAGCTAAACCTCTGGTGGACTAGCTTGGGCCAGACACTTCGTCTGTGTTTATACATTGTCTGCTGAACTACCATGCGTGTAAACTGAAGGTGGGGCAAAATCTCCCATATCTCCAATTGTGGGGAAAACGCTTGTTAGCGTTCCTCTATTCCCTTGGAATTCACTTGCAGTTATTAGTTTTTCATTTATCTTCTGTTTTGGTTAGATGGAAGATTTCTCTAATTCTTAGAAGCACGTATCACAGAGGCATCCCAATTTACTTAAAAAATTCCTAGCACCAAATTGTTCTTACACATAGAAAATTGTTCCTGGTAACCAAGTCACATTTATTTTACTTTTCACATAAGTCTCAACCTTTAGTTAAATGATTCTGCTGCCAGAGTAGTATTAGGTAGACAGTCTGGAGGGTCCCCATCTTCCTCATTCTCCTCCCTTGCAAAACCCTCTATCTGTAAGTCGTCACCTATTTCATTAATCACTTTTAGTCATTTATCTCTGAACCTGTTTATCTAATCAACTTAATTTGCACATCTCAAGATGAATTTATCGTACCTTTTGAATCCTGGATTCCCAAAAGATGAAGATTTTCTCATTGGTATCCGAAGCGAAAGAAAAATAAACTGTCCACTGGTATTGTTTTATTCACTTCATGCAACCTTGCAATATTATTTAAGGTGAAAGAAAAGCATATGTGAACACGTGACATTAGATTTAATTCCTCTTTATAGTTTTTTGTGCTATGATCTAAAAGGTATTGCGTCTGTGTCACGCAAAGACATATAAATATTCTATATTTTTAGCTCTGCTTTTACTCCAGAGTTTTTCTCAGCAATGTAATTCCTGATGACAAGAGAGCAAGCAATTTCCTGTTATAGTTCCTCATGTTTGTCAGCGAAGGAAACTGCCTCTTTATCCAAGCTAACAGTGGTGTCAGGCATCGCCTGCCTGCCTGATGGCACCTTAAATTACACTTTGCCGTGGTAAGGTATAATATAAACTCTTCAAAACTTAGCCTGAGAGCATGACCCAGTACTCACTTAGATAATTGATTTTATCCAACTGACATAGAGAACTGGATGTTTAAAAATCACCAGTTTAAAATAAATTTTACGGCTGTTTATATAGCTCAGAGACACAGTGCCTGTCTGGCAAGTGCAAGGTCCTGAGTTCGATTCTCAGTACAAAAAAATTTTTAAAAAACTTAATCAAACATGTTCACTGGAACAAAGATAACCTCTTTAATAAATGGTGCTGGAAAACCTGGCTTTCCACATGCTGAAGATTAAAACTAGACACATGTCTGTCACCATGTACTAATATAAAAATGGATCAAAGATTGAACATTAAGATAGAAACACTAAATTTAATGGGAGAGAAAATTGGTAGAAACCTTGAAAACATAGGCATAGGGAGAGACTTCCTGAACAAAACCTGTATTTCAAGGGAAATAGCATGAAAAGTCAACAAATGGGATACAGTCTTATGAAAAAGGTTTTTACAACAGAAGAAATCACTAAAGGAGTGAAAAGACAACCCAGAGTGGAAAGAAATTATAGCTACTTTTTCCCCAGAAAAGGACATATCTGGAACATATGAAGAACTGAAAAAAAATCAGACCTCCCCAAATTCAAAGACCTAATCCAAAAGTGGACATCTGAGGTGAATAAACAGTTCTCAGATGAAGAAATACAAATGGCAAATAAATACATGAAAAAATGTTCAACATCATTAGTCCTTTGGGAGATGCAAATTAAAACAACTCTGAGAGTCCATCTCATCCCAGAGAGAATGACCATGATCAGAAACATCAACTGGTAACAAATGCTGGGGGTGGGGGGATGTCAGGGAAAAGGAACCCTTCCTTCTTCATTGTTGGTGGGAGTTAGACTGGTGCAACCACTGAGAAATCAGTGGGGAGATTTCTTTCAAAAACTAGGATTAGGGGGCTGGGGATATAGCTCAGTGGAATAAGCGCTTGCCTGGCAAGCACAAGGTCCTGAGTTCAATCCCTAGTACCGCAAAAAAAAAAAAAAAAAAAAAAAACCTAAAATTAGAGTTTCTATTTGAACCAGCTATTCCCCTTCTGGGTATTCTCCCAGAAGAACTGAAGATATCATATCCCAGCGATATATGTGCACTCATGATTGTAGCAGCACAGTTCGTAATAGCTAAATCTTGGAAACAAACCAAATGCCCATCAACTGAGGAATGGAAAATTTTTTTATATATAATGGAGTACTCCTCAGCCATAAGAATGTTAAACTGGATATTTTATAAGTAAATAGATACAACTCCAAAGCATATTTATAAGTGAAATAAATCAGACCCAGATGTAAACATCCTATTGTCTCACTAGTGTGAGAAACTGAATGAGTAACTAAGATACAAAATGTACAATAGATATTGTGAATTGGGAAGAAACTGTTCAAAAGAAAAGACAAATTGTGATGGGAAAAGGGGAAAATAAAAAAGGGAAAAAGAGAAATATTTATGCACAAGATATTTAAGATAGTTATACAGCTAGTTTCTTTTAGTTCATTGAAAAGATTGGTGCTAACATTGTTTGAACACTATATCTTGCCCATATCTTGTACTCTGAATAACTACTACAAAGACAATATGCAATGTATTAGTTGTTGCAACTCTCCTCCTAATCTGTTTTGGATCTCTGTTTTTTGTTATTATTAGTTGTTCCTCTTTAAAATAAAATACATTAATAAATGGCAAACAAAAAGCAATGACAATCCTAATAGTAGTAATATTAATACTACCAAGAACATCGCATCTTCACAGCAGTCTCGTGAGCCTCCCTAGAACTGCATTGCAAATACGAGGAACCTGACCTTAAGGTGGTTGAGTAACTGGGCCAAGATTGGTTAGCTATTGGTAGGGTCATAAATCAAATATAAAATCTGGCAACACAGTCTGTACCCTTAACCATTGGGTTATGGGTGTCTGAGAAAAAATATCTTCGTTTCCTCTTTGTTTTGTGGTTAACGGGTTGTTAAGAAGTACAGGCAGATGGAAGGTAATGAAGGCCATTTGAGACAAGCGTCCACACTACCTTGATGGTAAGGAGCACAAACAGAGTGACAGAGAAAAGCACCATGAAAAGACACTCCATCCTCACCCTCAAAATACTAAATATCATCTGTCTCACCCAAGCCTGCTGATAATTCTTCAACATTTTGTTCATAAAAATACTAGTTTTTTTTTTTAATTTCTAACATATTCACCCTTACAGTAATAACAAAGTTCCCTACATTTACTATGTTTTTGTCAGGTCAGCTTGCAACAGCTCCCTCCTGGTTTAGCAAAGACGGATGAGTTACCCAATGTGCTATTCACAGGTTCTTTTTAAGTCATGAATAAACGATAAATGTTAAAACTGCTCCGTCCTAACACCATCTTCTGGTGCTGTACACCCTCAACACTTCTTATGGCTTTGCCTCATTGCTACCTTATACATCTTTTCGTACATAAAGGATTTAAGATGTGTTGTGCAGGTCTACCAACTCCACGCCTGGAATGTAAACATTATGTGCTGCTTTCCTTTTACACTTTATTTATAGTATAGAAAGTAGCTTTGAATCCATATGATTATTTTCACATCTACATATGTTTGAGTCAATATAACAGTTAAAACTTTTACAGCATGGCATCAATTTTTCATTTAATCAAAATACTAAATAACTTTAACATACATTTATTGGCATATATTTTCCATTGAAAAGAGGAGAAAAGAGAAATTAAAATTTATTGGATAATTTATTCACAACATGTAGCATATGCTATTTATATTAGCATAGACATAGGGGCCTACAAAACAGTATTCTTAGTATGAAAAGCACTGGAATATTTTATACTTATTTTCAACTAATAGGACAATATGTTCCTAAAATAGTGACCACTACTTAAGGAAAATTGGTATGGTCAGCACTATAACTTAATTGTATAAAAGGGAGTAAGCAATTTATCATATTCAATATTTGAATACTAACATAAATAATGAAGAATAGAACATTAAACAAAGTGAACAGAAATAGAAATAATGCTATTTAATTCTAGATTTCTAGATACTTGCAATACCAGCTAAAGTCTCTATGTAACCTTCTCAGCTTATTGCAGTTATTGATTCATATTGGTTGTGTTAATTCAGTAGCTATTAAGTCTCCATGTCATCCTTCTAATACACATTTTGGGTAGGCCATCATTGCTTTCCAATAGTACTGGAAAAATTATTGGAAGATATTTCAGTAATAAAATATTAGCATAGGAGATGAGAATTTACATAAATAAAGTAAGGAGTATAATTAATTTTTAATCAAACATTTAAATTCCAATTGTATCAAAATCTCCAGTATCAAAATTACTATGATTATTTCAACATCCCTAAAAAGGCGTATTGTACAATTTCAGAGTCAAGAAAAATAAAATATGCAATCATGAGCGTCACACTTGGAATAAATCTCACTCCTCTATACTCCCAATAACTTTTATTGCTCTTTCACAAAATGTACCAGCAGTAGAGTGATTAATTATTAACATATTTCATGTCTGCTAGTCTTAAGGAAAGTGTAACATACTCCAGTACTTCATGGTCTCAGAAACTACAGCTCTGAATCAGCCTTAAAATTCTTGTTAAATTGAGAAGGTATAGCTAAGAATGATGCAACCCTGTGTTCACTTCACCCGAGTTGGGGGACAAGCAGGTATCTTCCAAACAACATTATAGATCAAAACAAAGGTCAGGGTGGCTACTTTTCACCTGCCATCTCCATTGAGTAGAATTATACTAACGCCACCTATCAATTAGAAATTGAAGTTCAGTATGTTTGCTCTCCATGTTAAAGATTGATAAAAGGGCTTTCATCCACTAGGCAGAATTTAGTTTCTCTCTGGGGAAAAATAGTCTGAAGATTTCTCTCTTTGTTACAAGATAAGAAAACCAGAAAGGAATATATTAACTGACACAGTTAATTCTTCAATGATTTTGCGTATAACAATATACAAGTGTTAAAAATTCTTTATTAAAATTATATTAAATTATATGAAATAGGTGGTAAAATAATGACAGCAAATTCCCAAACCGGTAATCAAGTAGCCACCTAAAATTCATCATGGTCATATTCTACCACTTTTTGGGAAATCAGATAACAGTACATGAAGAGCTATTCCTTCAATGAATCCCTGTGAAATTATGTGGCTATGGAGAATGAGGAGTGAGAATTCATGAAAAGTTTGTGATGATATATTTTTATCATATCCCAATCAAACTGGGATACTGGATATAGATTTTTTGTTTCATTTGCTAAAAATAATGTGAACTATGTTAGGAAGAACTGCTTTTAAAACATCCTTTGTCCCTACGTATTTTGATCTTGTTAATTAACTAGCAGTGGGGTTTTTTAAGCAGAGACATGGCAGTACTTTAAGAAACATAGTCATTCAGATGATAACTTCACAGTTATTTTGCATTAAAGCATAACCTTCAGGAGAGCAGGTACCATAGGTTTAATTTGTGCCATAGAAAAAAAATGTAAAGATTTATTGGGAGAATAACATTATTTTATGATTGATGTTATTGTAAATTCAACCTCTTATTAGAAATAATTCTTTTATAATATATCAAGTTGATTCAGAGGAAATTTTTGTGAATGTGATAAATAATATTACTTCATGAACTGTGCCACATGCAAGATTTTTTGGGAAACAACTTCATTTTCCATTAATGAGAATTCCAACTTTTCCTTTCTAGGATAAAGTGCTATAGAAATAAAAATAAAAGTTAAATTGATGCTAAAAAGCATGAATGAAGACATTTGGTTAATTTGAGCGGATAATGAATTTTTAATATGAAATGTTTTGCCTACCCATTACACAAAGTGTTACCTTATCGAAGTTTCTTTGATTAAATGGCACCAGAGAGCATTCAGATTGGTTTTTGGCCCATTTCCTTATCATCCCTCAGAACATTAGGGCATGTATTAGTTATATTCTTTGACCTTTTCAGTAACATATTGAATTCTATAATAAAACACAGTACAAGCAGCAATAATTTTCTTTCATATTACTTGAGCTATATTGCATTTCGTTTTTCTTTTATCCCAATGAATCCTTAGAAAAACTGAACATGCTGTGCTTCAAAGACAAATAGCATTCCTCTCGATGATAGAACATATACAAATCAATCTCTAAACATCAGCATAAAGGATGTCAATAAATATGTGTAAGTGCCCAAAATGATATAGGAGTGTGTGCAGTTTTTAGGTGACTATTTATCCAACTTGAGAATGCACAGGAAACACTTGAGATCTTCCTGAAATTCGGAGACTGGTTCAGGAGAACTAGAGTACAGCAGATTTTCCAGTTTCTAATACACTACCATGATGTCATAAAGACCCAGGTCTTCAGGCAATGTGGTGGCTTATATGGGTGGCTGATTTTGGTACTATCATAGACAACGTACCCCAGGGTAGTGGTTTTGCCAAATGAAAAATAGCTAAACTTGGAAATATAAATTTAAGAAGGGCTGCAGTCCTGGCTCTCAGAGCAAGGCACTGCAGTGCCCCAAGAAGCACAAGAAAGAAGCCCTGGCTCCTCTACATTTGTGGGATCATTTATACCCACACATTAAGTGTCTATGGAAAAGCAATCATTCTAGTTGGTTTTGTTTTTAATGTACTGATTTGTAAAAGCAAAATTTTACCTGCTTGCCCCAAATAAAATATCTCCATGAATTTCTTAAACAAAAAATACAGGAGAAGGCAATAAAATGAAGATAGGCGGATTTCCTGCTAGCATGTCATGTATATATTATAAAAAAATACAGTAATTCTATGTGTTCATATAAATTACACCTCCTTTATCCACAATGTATATTGAATGCCAGGCGTAGTGCTATTTACAATGATTATAAAGGAACAAAAGAAAAACATAAACCTTCTTATAAATTTTATATCTCAGAACCCTATCCATTTGGCTACCCCCAGAAAAGCTCCCAAGCACTAATTGATACCTGAGTGAGTAGCTGCTGGACTGCTGTGCAAACACCCATGTCCTGTTGTGATGTAAAAGATGAGGGACCTCAGCACTACAGGTGTCTACATTTAGCAAAGTAGATCCTGGTAATCCTCAAAGGAGATCATATTCGATATAGGCAAACACAGACCCACAGTCACCACTACAGGGAAAAATGAGGCAGGAAGTGTTAAAAAAGTCGTATAGCAGCGAATCTTTCAACTTCAGCCAATTATGTGCAACGTATTTTTAAACTATTAATCAAAATCAGCATATTTGTTATTTATGAAAACACCGGAGGACAAAGAACACATGGAGAGACCAATTTGCCTTAGAGCCTGTCTCATTCACATACAGTTTTAGCCACTGAGATAAAGTGTGCATACTAACTCTTTCATATTTACAAATATTGTTCTTTCTGAGGCTGCTGCTATCAAATGATATCAAATAATTAGTGAAATGAAAGGAAAGTTTCAAAGACTTATAAAACATTGGCCACTAAAGCACTTAATGATTGGCAGATGCACACTCATAGTGCATTTCAAGCTGCAGTTTAACAAGTTTAAAACTGAGTGAGCACAGATTATCTTCCAGAGTTGGTGTCCAAAAACAATTTTAGAGTCACGCCATTTTTCATTTTCCATGTCTGGTTTATATTTTCAAAGCCTATCAAGTAGCAGCAGATAAGAAGCCATGATGTGTTCTTTTGTAGAGCATTTGTTACATGCCAAGTTTCCACTCAATCTAAATGACTTTCCTAAGGTGCGTACTTATAGCTGGATATTTATTTTATTCTATTCAACCTTGAGATTTGGTTTTCAAGCTAAGCAGCATAACCCATACTCTATAGAATCTAATCTGTCACTGTCACTCAGATAAAATGGTAAGGGTGGGGATAAAGCGGAGGAGAAAGATGAAGAAAACTGAGATGCCACAATTTTTTAATCCAGTCTTCTGTGGATGGGCACTTGGGTTGCTTCCACATTTTAGCTATTACAAATTGTGCTGCTATAAACATGGGTGCACATATATCAGAGTGATATGATGTTTTTAGATCTTCTGGGAAAATACCCAGAAGAGGAATAGCTGGTTTAAATGGAACCTCTAGACCTAATTTGCGGAGAA
>PVLD010011994.1:0-62467 GCA_004027595.1 Dinomys branickii | reverse complement strand
ACTGGAGTAAGAACCCGAGGGTGGGAATATAAACTAAGAGACATGAAGGAAATCTGTTCTAAAACAAAGAACAGACGGGATGAAGGAAAGTAGAAAAGAAAAAGACAAAAATGTATGTATGTATATAGGAATATGCATATATGCAGGAGGGCTAATATGGTTCTACTCTTGTATTATATCACTTAATGCTAAGCAATAATCGATGACGGTTTATTTGATCAATCTTGTATGTCTGTATGTGTTGTCCTGAACACACACTTCGAAGATATCAATATGTAAAGCAGCAACTATTGGTGTTTTTTTGTTGTTGTTGTTGTTGCTGTTGTTGATGTTTGCCTGTTTTGTTTTTTGTCATTGGATTTTTGGTTCTTGTGTTTTTTCTGTTGTTGAGAGGATTAATTGTCTGACTAATTTTGCATGTCTGTATATGGGTTTATATATTTACACTTCGAAGATATCAATGGATAAAGCAATAACCACTGTTGAGATCATATCACCTTGTCTATAGATTAGTTGTGATTGTACTATTTTTATGCTAATTGGTGTGTTTGTCAATATGTTTTTGTACTTTTATTTTTTTAAAATAAAAAAAATACTTGCTCTAATACTTCAGTAAGAATTACAAAATTTGGAGCTTTATCTTCAAATTTATCTGAGAAAAATGTGCTAGATTTTAGAAACCATTAGATTTAGTCATGGGTCTATCACCCGTATTAGGCTTGGAAAGATCATTATCATGGTTTGAACTAATTTTTTCCAAAGGTTTTTTGAAACATGCTGAAAATATTTTGTTAAAAACCATGTATTAATACTATTCTGTTATTTATAATTCATTCTGGTTTTATTAAAGCCCATTTAAAAATGTTATGACCATAAAATTGATGTCATGATGCAAGGTATTACATCTACACTTTGAAAAACACTTATTTAGCCGGGCCTGGTGGCGCACGCCTGTAATACCAGCACATGAGAGGCAGAGGCAGGAGGATCAGTACAAGTTGGAGGCCAGCCTGGGTTACAAAGTGAGCTCAAGGCCAGCCTGAACTGCATAGTAAGACCCTGTCTCAAAAAAAAAAAAAAAGACACTTTTAAGCCTAAAGAAAGGAAAGGGGGCCAGGAATTCACTGAATGCCTCAAGAGACAGTGCGTGGATTTGTAAAAAAAAAACAAAAAAACACCACAAAAGAAAACCCCGCTTATTTAAACCACTATAATTTTGTTACTCACCCTTACATCTGCCTGCAAACACAAAGTAGGGAGCTACAAAGGCCAACCCTGTCACCACTTGAACATAACACTATCACTTTAAATCCAATATCCAAAGCCACTATCTCTCACTCTCCCTATTCCTCAGGAACAGGTGCTAAAGCCCCTCCCGTTACCCAAGGCAGAAACCTAAAGATGATCATACATACCTCATTCTCTTTTAGTACTGCCGCCTGCACCTGTTCGTAAATTGGACAATAGTTTCTGAAATAAAAAAATTCACTGCATGGGCTCAAAAGCAGAGTGGAGATGAGCGAGAAAAGAGTAAGTGAACTTGAAGACACTGCAATGAGTTACCCAATCTATGCACTAAAAAAAATAAAACAGAAAGTCAGCAGCCTGTAAAACAATCCTAGAAAGTGTAAGATTCATGTCCCTAGAGCCCCAGGAGAGGAGAAATATATTGGTGTGGTGGATGACAGTCAGCTTGTAACCCCGGCTGAACTGAACTAGCGCGGTGCTGGGTGCGGGAGGCCACCTGAGGGTTGTTGCCCGCAGCGTAAGAGGCAGAACTGGAGAAGAAGAAAAGAATCTGTTAGGGAGCTGTTAGGAGCCGTTAGTTCTCCTGGAGGAGCTCGTCGTGCTGCCTTTTCTGATGAACTCAGCTGTTTTCACTGTCAAAGGAGCTCGGGACCTTGTTGTGGCTGAGAATGGCTTTGGCTCACTTTGGAGGAGCGCTGGTCCTCACGCTGAGCATCGCTTCCTGGCTCCGGAGGGGCAGGGGGTGCGCTGCTCAGTCTCCTGGAGAAGCTTGTCGTGCTGGCTCTCTTGGTAC
This sequence comes from Dinomys branickii, assembly GCA_004027595.1. Taxonomy (NCBI): domain Eukaryota; kingdom Metazoa; phylum Chordata; class Mammalia; order Rodentia; family Dinomyidae; genus Dinomys; species Dinomys branickii. The sequence continues at coordinate 60,426 of PVLD010011994.1, read as the reverse complement.
AGACTCGGCTGTTCTCGTCGTTGGAAGAGCTTGGGACTTTGTTGTCGCTGAGGACGGCTGTTGTACCTTTCAGGGCAGCTCTGGTCTTTACTTTGAGTGTTGCTTCCTGGCTCCAGTTTGGATCCCTGAGCCTGCTCGCACAGACCCTTCATCCCGCTGGAACAGACTTTCTAGCTTCCACCACTGACCCCTGGGCCTTCCTAGCGCAGATCCGTGAAATGGGCCTGCATGAGACATTGTCATGGGCTCTTGGCCTCCAGCAGGACTTGTGGGGGCATGGTTATGGGCTCTAGGCCTTTGGCTGGACTCGTGCAGGATATTGCTGTGGGATCCAGGTCCTCAGCTGCATTCTTTTGATCTTAAGGTGAGGACAGAGTTCCTGTACTGTCTTGTATATGACTATACAAGAGATACTTGGGTGACTATTAAAAAATAATTCTATAGCTTATGTGTTCTGCCCTGTGTTGTTTCCCTTTGCAAACCCCTGACTATAACAATTTGTAAAGGAAAAAATATTTAAAGAAAAAAATAAGCTGCATGTGGTGGCACACCTGTAACCCCAGCACCCTGGGAGGCTGAAACAAGAGGGTCGGAAGTTCAAGTCCAGCCTGGGCAGTTTAGCAGCTTAGTGAGAGGTTGTCTCAAATAAAATATTAAAAAGAGCAGGAGATGTAGCTTAGGATGATGGCCCTAGGTTCAATCTCCAGTACCCCAAAGGAGGAGGAGGAGGAGGAATGAATGAATGAAAACTCCCCAAATATGGCAAAGGGCACAGATTTGTGTCAAGATTAGCAAATACCAAAGAGATGATAATGAAGGAAAATCACCACAGACACATCAAAATCAAGCTGTCATAGACCAAAGACAAGGAGATAAAACAATTCGGATGTTACCAGGTTTCTAATCAGAAGTCGCAGAATTCAAAAAATAGTGGGAAAATGTAAAATGCTGAGAGAAAAGGGGCACTATAAATTAGAATTCTGTATCATCAAAAATATTCTTCAGGAATAAAAGCATTTTGAAGTAAAGGAAAAGTAAGAAAACATGTCACCAACAAACCTGCTCTAAAAGGATCTGCCTGTGGAAGTTCTTTAGGCTGCCAAGAAATTTTACCAAAGATTAAATTAGACCCATATCTCTCACCCTGTACTAAAATCAAGTCAAATCAAATCAAAATGGATCTGAGACCTAGACATAAAAACAAAAACCCTTAAACTGAGGGAAGATAGCAGGAGAAACCCTTGAACACATAGGCACAGAAAAGACTTCCCGAACAGAACTCCAATAACACAACAAGTAACGCCAACAATCAGTAAGTGGCATTATACTAAATTAAAAAGCTTTTGCACAGCAAAGGAAACAGTCAACAGAGTGATGTGATAACCTACAGAACGGGGATAAATTGCCAGCTACTCTTCCAAGAGGACTAATATTTAGAATATTTAAATAACTCCATCCCTCAAAAACAAATGATCCAATTAAAAAATGGGCAAATGAACCAAATAGACATTTCTCCAAAAAATAGTGCAAATGACCAGTAGTACATGAAAAATTATTCAGCATCATTAGGTATTAAGAAAATGGAAATCAAAAAATTCCAAACTTCCATCTTACTCCAGAAAGAATGGTTATAATCAAGAACTCAAAAAACAACTTCTGGGGATGCTGTGGGGTAAAAGCAATGCCTCTACATTGCCGGTGGGAATGTGAATTAGTACAACCCCTGTGGAACCAGCATGGGGATTCGCCAGAAAAGTAAAAATGGAAATTCCATTAGACCCAGCTATTGCTCTCCTGAGCGTGCCCTTGAAAGAGTTAAAGTCATTATGCTTAGTAATTGTGCACACCCCCGTTTATAGTGGTGCAATTCACAATAGTTAAATTCTAAAAATGTCCCAGGTGCCCACTAACAGATGAGGGGAATAAAGAAAACGTGGTGCTTATACACAGTGGAATTTCACTTAGCCATAAACAGAATGAATTCACATCACTGCAGGGGAAATGGACAGATCTTGAGCCCATAATGTTCAATGAAGTAAGTTAGACACAAAAAGTTAAATATTTTATGGAGTGAACATTGTTAGGGACCTGGCTGGGTGAGGCCAAAACCTCCCCAGGACAGCAGGCTGACTTCCTTGTTCGAGCAGAAGGCAATGGGCCAATCTGTGGAGTCAGTGGTCATGAGCGGGTCATTATGCTCCTAAGCAACGCTTGCAACAGAAACAGGAACTTTGGGGTTGAATCTAGGGCAAGGGTTTGGCAGCCTGCCTGAAAAATCTGTACTTAAGTGCTTCACTCAATAAACGAAACTAAAAATAAAAGAAATGAAACTGCCGGTTACCTTCACCAGTCCTCCAGACCCCTTCTTTGTTGCATTCCCTCTTGCCTCTCCCTGTTCCCTCGGTCAGAGCTGGACTCCAGCAGAACATGAGGTGCACACCTGTAATCCCAGCACTCAGGAGCCTGAGGCAGGAGGATCACCATGAGTTCAAGGCCAGCCTGCACTACATAGCAAGATCTTGTCTCAAAATTAAAAAAAAAAGAATAAAGGAAGAAGCAATAGAAGTGGTACATTTGCATAAATGTAATACCACTTTTATACCTCGCAAGTTCTTTGAAATATGTAGAAATGTTGGAAACAGATTATAACATGCTTGAGAAGGGGCTCATGTATACAGATGTAATATGTAAGCAGCTATAGGGAATGGGTGTATGGTGGTAAGGCTTCTACATTTTATTTGAAGTCACAGACTGTTAACTCCAAGTGGATTATGTATATTTGTAGATATATATTTATGTTGTAAAACATGGGGCATCTATTAAAAATAATAAAAGCAGAACAAAAGAATAAAAACCATATAGATGAAAAAGAATAAAATTGTAGGGCCAAGTTCAACACTATCATTAATTATGTCTGGGCTGGGGGTATAGCTAAGTGCTAGAGTACATTCATGGCATGTGCAAAATTCCGAGCTTCATCCCCAGCACCAAAAATAAGTAAATAAAATTACATCAATTGTGTATTATTGTAACACACCCATTAAAAGTCAGAGATTGTTAGACTGGCTTCTTTTTAAAGGCCTAATTTTATTCTACTTCTAAAGAACTCATTAAAAATAGAGATATCAATAAAATAAAAATAAAAGAATTGAAAAATGGATGTTAGCATTTTGGTGTACCTTTAAACTCCAACCAACCAAACAACAGCTGAAGTACCTACACTAACATTATTATAGACAGCAGAGTCGGGGAGAAGTATGATAGGCAGTCAGACAGGGCTGGGCCCTCGAGGGAGTCAGTGCAAAAGATGGAACGCAGAGGGAAGCATTGATTACGATGCCATTTCACAACTAGAACTGTACTCTAAGGAAGAGGAAAAATGGCCAAAATTGCCTTATGTTTAGACTTCTTTGCACTGAGGAAATATCCTTACTTGTGTTCAAATGTAAATGTGAGCGGTTATAAAACCAGACACCTCTGGCTCTGGAGGTGTCACTATCCCTGACCCCGAGGCTACTCTTCCTCAGCCTTTTGAGCCTGAAAGCAAGGTTTCCAGGACAACCTGAACCCACTACTATTGAGCCTCAGGCTTCCTCTCCTTGCACTTCCGGTCCTGAAGGTGGAGCTCCCAGGCCAGCCATAATTAAAGCCTCCATGAGGCTGTACCTACCCATCCTTAGCTGAGTTTGTTCCAGCTCCTGAAGGACAATATCCCTTAGAGGAAGTAAATGGGGAATTCAGAACTGTCCATGTTCACGTGTCCCTTTTCTCTCAGTGATGTAAAACAGATCAGGCAAGATCTAAGGAAGTTTTCAGATAAGCCTGATAAGCACAGTGAGATCTTTAGAAGCATTACTCAGACGTATAAACTAGGTTGGAGAGGTGTAATGTCACTCTTAAATCAGACATGGACTTCTAATGAGAGACAATGGGTACAGACTTCAATCTGCGAGTTTCTTAAGTGTATTACAGATACCTGAGGGTACATATTTTTAAAGCGGGTTCAAAGAGAGCCTAGGCTACAGAGGGAAATTACCTAAGTGACCAGATAGAGTCCCAAATGTCTCAATGACCTCTTTGTCCTAGGGCCAAGATTTCATCTGGAATATTATCAGTGTCTATAAGAATTAGGTATATTTTTCAGGCTGGGAGTGTAGAACTTTTGATTTAGAGTCACTTATTAGAAAGTAAGCCCTAAACAATATAATTGGAACACTTTCATTTTCCCTTTCACTCTCTCTCAAAAGGTTAAAAAGCACCCATTCAGATTCTTTTATCAGTTTAATTTTTTGTCTGACGATGTCACTGGAGTCAATCATGGCTTTTGTTTCTGAAGGCATATTTGCTAAGGATGAGAGATCCACTGTGGGAAACCTCCTGACGTCAATTGTCTTTGTGCACCCGAGGCAGGGTTTATTTCTTGTGCTGTAAGTGGAGTCACTCTTCTGCCCCTCCCCACAGCCCTACCCCTGAGAAATAACACAGTTACAACAGTGTTCGGTCCCAGGCAGTTCTCTCCTCCATGGCTGCTGAATTTCAGGAACAAGACTCCTGCGTGGTGAGTTTCCTCTCCCTGGGAGCTGTCCAGAGTGAAACTGAACTTCGCTTCTGTCTGGGCCGTATTCTAAAACACTAGTCTAGATTTAATCTTGAAACTCTCAAAGAATAACTGTAAAAGTCCCAGTTTACCTGCCTTTCAGTCCTTAGGCAGAACTGTAGATTCACTCTTCTTACTTCTCTCTCCCCTCAACAGTGATGCTGACTGGTTTCTATAGCACGGGGCAAACTGACTATTTTTATAGCGCAGATTAGTTCACTGATAGAGCAAAACATTCCTAGGGAAACTTACCAGTTTAGCAACAGTTTTAAATGGAAACAGGTATTACAGAACAGGCACAGCCCCAGGCCCCAGAGGACAACCTGTCCTGTCATGGTTTCTCTCCAGAACATCTTGCCAGGATGGCCTCTATTCTCAGAGAGAACACTAACTGACGCTCTGAAAAGGAAGGCCTGTGGCTAAGCGTGGCCCCTGGGTCACAGGAGCACAAGGAAGGAGGCCCCAGCACACGGTCAGAGCAGCTACCCGGCTCTGATCGCTTCCTTGCACCTGCAGTCCGCCGGCCCTGGTGCTGGGCAGGAGGAAGTCTGAGGGATGCCTTGGACTGGGCACAGAGCGAAAGGGAGAGACGGATGCCCGCCTCCCCTTGTTTCTTTTCAGAATGGGAAAACTGTCACAGGTGGCCATCTGCAGCAGGGCGGACCGGAGCCTTGGGAGGGCTTCTTTCCCCACTGTCTGGAATTCATACTTAGCTTCAAAGAGTGCCACCTGGCCTGTGCACACCCTGAAAGTAATTAAAATTACCTTTAACAGCCTGTCCCTTTAGAGAACACAGTGACATGTGGCTATGAAAACAGCAGTTTGGGCTACCCTCTGTGACCATCCAACAATGATCGCTATTAAAACAACATGAGAAGCCTATGCAGCAGGATATTCCAGTCAGATAAACCATTACGCTAGGGCCTGTCTTAAAAACTGTCTTTTCTTCCATAGGTGTAAAAGCTTTTTATTCCTTCTGATTCTTTTTATAAGGGATCTCTGTTAATTGACCTATAAAAAGTTCTTACTAATCTATAGTTTCAAACTTAAAACTGTAAAAGGATTACTATAATTACTATAATTCAACTTGACTGAATATATCTGGCCTATTAACAATTGTCTTGTGTGCTTGTGTGTGTGTGTGTGTGTGTGTGTGTCTGTCTGGCTGTTCAATTTGCAACTGGTTATGCAACTGATTTATTTAAGAAAATAATTTTTTCTTTTTGCCTTTTTAGGTTTTTACAATATTTGTCTATAACTTAAATTAGCTTATAGATGTCATTAGAGTTAAGGACATGATTCTACCCAGGTTGCCAACTGATCAAAATGATGTCAAGATTGGTTTTATATATGCAATGCATATTGTTGTCTGTGTACAGTAATTCAAATCTTTTATTGGTCAAAATAATGTGTTGTTATGATCTGGTTCTCACAGGTCATCAAAAATTTGTTAAAATAATTAAATGGGGCCCCTTAGCCTTAGGGAAACTTCAGGAAAGGATTCCCCTTGGTGACTAAAGAAGCAGCTGCCTGTAAATATTTTCTTCTAGTTTTTTTCACTAACGGGACCCCAATAATTTCCATAGTCTTATGGGAGACATACAATAAATATTGCTAAACATATTACTGTGATATGTTTACATAGGCCATTGTCAAAAAAGTTAACTTTTCTGTGGGTAAAACAATAAGGTTCATTAAAAGATGCTGTTGGTATAAAACTAAATTAAGGGACAAAGGAGTTCATGCAGCAATGACATTCATTATTGCTAATCTCATGAGGTACTAAATGTATTCGTGCCTTCTGGGTATACAGGTCTTCCAAGATGTAAAATCAAGACTGTTTACAGTGATAATCTTTTCTTTTAGACTCAAATATCTGCCTTTCTCTTGTGCTCCAGCTACTGATGCTAAGAGGTACGTGTCCAGCCGATGTATTATATGTGTCACTACACTTAGGGATACTCAGGCACCAAACAGTCTGAACAATGTCACACACTAAAATTAGATGGTGGACATCATAAACTACTATATACATTTATAGACAGGTGCATTCTCCTTGGATGGCATCCTACTGAAGTGTAACAAAGTCGGTGAGAGTTTCTTTGTATATTTTCATGTCTTGTGACCAGATGGAGGTGTTTGACTAAAAAGATGGACATCTTCTATTGTAAGATGGACATTTAAATGTTTTTCAAAGATAACAGCATGATTGTCATGCTGAAATACTATGTATGGCTTTTAATCTCGTTTTCTCTGTAAAACTATATAACTATTGTCTGTTAACATTCTGCAGGGATTCGGCTACTAAAACAGCCATCGTTGGTAAGAAGTAACAGTCCTCTGGCTATACTTTCTATTGCAAAATGCTTGCTAGTCATGTGAGATTGTTGCAGTTCAGTTCACCGCTCTCTCTGTAGTATTAATGTCACTGATCTTTTTTCTAGGTGTTCAACAACTAAGGTTTGGGGACCAGGACTAGAGAGCTAACTGGGCTAAGAGGACAGCCAATATATTGGCCTTAGGCCTCCAAGGTCACTGCGGACCCAGGACATGAGGGAACCTTTTCTACAAGATCTCACAACTCTTCGAGGCCCACCTCAGCTACAAAGGGAGCTCAAGGGCAGCCTGAACTGCATAGTGAGACCGTGTCTCAAAAAGGAAAACAAAAACACTCACAACTCTGGAAAGTCACCCAATCTCTTGAGCAGGGCGACTGCTTTACCCCAGATGACAAGAATCAACAAGCGTACAGTGTGCCCAAGGACACAAGAAGGTCACCAGGCAGGAAAGGCTCCTAGGCTTTCACAGAAAGCAACCTGGTCACGACCCACCCTGATGGCTCACACTGACAGAGGAGCTGAGAGGCTCTGCGCGGGGTTCCGAAAGTAATGTCTGAGGAGACTTAACTGACCTTGACAGACAGCAAGAAGTTCATTCTAATCAACTCAGGTCTCAGCCAATCAAATCCAAAAGCAGATTGAAAGATCATGAACCATTACCAAGTGAGATTTATACCAAGAATGCAAAGGTGATTCAACATAAGAAATGTAATAATTCATTCTCATGGAAATACCATAAGAGAAAAAAGCTAATCTCAGTTGATGCAGAAAAGGCATTTAACAAAATTTGACTTTCATACTTTCATAATAAAAACTCAGAAAACTAGGAAAGTAGGGGAAATTCAATATAGTAAAGAGAAAAACCCATGGCTAACATTTTATTTAATGATGAAAGACCAAAGGATTTTTTCCCTAAGATCAAGAAAAAGCAGTTCCTGCTCTCACTGTTGGTATTCAACATTGCATTGGAAATTCTACCCAGACCTATCATACTGAAAATTAAAAATCAAAGTTACCCAAATTGGAAACAAAAAGTAAAACTATATTTGCAAATGACATGATTCTGTATATAGAAAATCCCAAAGACTCCTCAAGGAAACTACTAGAACTAATAAATTCAGCAAAGTTGCAAGGTACAAGCTTAATGCACAAAAAAATTAGTTTTGTTTTATACAATAATGAACAACCTGAAAAGGAAATCAAGAAGGTAATACCACTTGTAATAGCATCTAAAAAAGTAAATACTTGGGAATAAACATAACCAAGGAGATGAAAGATATTTATATACTGAAACCATAAAACACTGCTGAAATTAAGAAAGATTTAAATAAGTAAAAACATACATGTGTTCGTGGATAGGAAGGCTTACCATTCATGGTTCCAAAAGTAATGTCTGAGGAGACTTAACTGACCTTGATAGAAAGCAAGAAGTTAATTTTAATCAACACAGGTCTGTGTTGATTAAATGTTAAAATGTTAAAATATCAGTAACGCCCAAAGTGATCTACAGATTCAAATCAAGCTCTAGGGCTGGGGATATAGCTCAGTGGAATAAGCACTTGCCTAGCAAGTGCAGGGTCCTGAGTTCGATCCCCGGTACCGCAAAAAAAAAAAAAAGACAAAAATCAAAGCAATCTCTAATAATGATCACAGCCTCTTTTCACAGAAATAGAAAAGCAGAATCTCAAATTCATTTGGAATTGTAAGGGACTCCAAACAACCAAAACGATCTTGAAGAACAAAGCCAGAAGTGCTATACTTCCAGACCTCAAGACTTATTACAAAGCTACAAAAAATAAAATAGGATGGTATTGGGATAAACAGGTATATAGGCCAATAAAGTAGAAGGTAGGCCCCAGAAATAATTTGGCAACAATTTCTTGAATATGCCACAAAAAATACAAGCAGCAAAAAACCACGAACTTTTGTGCATCAAAGGACAACATTAAGAAAGTAAATAAGACAATACTCAGGTTGGAGAAGATATTTTGAAATCATAAAAGCACTTCATTTACACAATATATAACGAAGACTTCACAGTCAACCACTAAAAGACAATGCAGCTCAAAAACGTGCAAAAAATTTGAATAGACCTTTCTTCAAAGACTTAAATGACCAATGATAACAAATATTTCAACATCATTAGCCATTAAGGAAATGCAAATCAAAGTCATAATGAGATACCGCTTCACACCTACTAAAATGGCTATGTATTTTTAAAATGAAAGTAGTAAGTGTTGCCAAGTATTTGGAGAAATTGCAGCCCTCATGCATGGCTGGTGGGGACGCAAAATGGTGCGGCCCTGCGGAAAGCACTTTGATAGTACCTCTAGAAGTGAAACGTGCAGCTACCATATAATTCAGCAATTCGGGACTAGGTTCATACCCAAAAGAAGTGCAAGCCTTGAAAAGATTCCTGTATGTCAGTGTTCACAGGAGTCTTTCGTGAGGAAACAACACAAGTGTTCCTTAACAAATGAACGAATAAATCATATGCATACAAACACGGGGCCAGCGCCAGGGCGGCCAGTTCCGGCCAGTTTGCCATCAGGCGGGGGGTGCACGACTGTGCGCGCAGCTCAGGGTTGCGCGCGTCCCGCCTTCCTTCCCCTTGCCCCGCGCGGCTCCCTCTACCCCGCTCCACCCGAGCTGGGCGCCTTCTGTCTGCCCGGAGCGGACCTCTAGCGCCCCCTGGCGTCCCCTCGGCTTCGCGCCTCGGGGTTGGGTTTCCCACGGTTTGCAGCGGGACAGAACCAGAAGGCTGTGTAGCTTTCCGCCACACTTCCGCCTCTGGAGAGCAGAGGGCGCGATTGCGCTTCCACTAGTTCCCCTGTGCAGCCACCCGTCAAGTTTGACCTTCACTTTGCAGCAGTTTGCGAAGCGTCTCCTCTTGATCAGATTTGTTTCGAGCATGTTGCTGACGGAACCACAGCAGCGATGGTGCGCAGTGTAAAAGACACGTTGTCCCGAATTGAGCCCTTCAAGCTGGGTCTTATTCCCATTCTGTCTCCCCTTCCCCCCTTCCTCCCTTTCCTCCTCCTTCCTCTCTCTCTGTCTCTGTCTGTCTCTCTTGTGTCCCTTGATAGGAACGGAGAGCACTGTGGCTCGGGACACTTCAGTGATTCCACAATTTGCTCAGCACTGGCTTTGCCAGTAATGATGCATGCCTGTTGTGTGTTTGGCTGACAGCGCGGGTCAGTGCATCCTTCACAGACTGCCTGACTTTAGCTGAAACCACACACATGTAGAGTAGGCTGTGATTTGTTTCTGAAAACTGTTACTCTTTCGGGCATGTTTAGGTTTGTTTTGGACATTCCTCTTGGTGCACTTGTGTTTGTAACAGACACAAAAGTGGAGCACTTCCTCACACAGGAGGCCTGGCCTCCCTGGGGAGTGATGGGAGGCTGCCAGGAGCCTGTATATTATAAGCGATCCTGATCTAAAGGACACTAGGAACCGTGCAAATTCGTGTTATGTGTGGAAACTGCCTCACTGCCTATAGGCTAAGTCAGTGGTTCCTCAGAACGCTTGTCATTCAGTGGGACAAAGCAAGTTAACGATGTCACTGTGCACAAGCTGAGGAGTGGACACATCATGTGGCAGGGCAGAGGCAGCCACATCGTCTGAAATTGGAGGAACACATTAGCTCCTGGAGCTTCACTCTGTGCCTCCACGGGCGTGGTGTTCTCTTCCTTGCCCATTCCAGCTCCCACTGGCTCCATAAAACCCTCGTCCTGTGATGCTCGGGTCTGCTCTGTTTTGCCCCGTTTTTCTGTGCATCTCCTAAGGACACTGGTCACCAGACTTAGGGCCCACCCTGATAAGGAAGGATGATCCCAGCTCAAGGCCGTTAATTACATCTTCAAAGACCTTTATTCCGAATAAAGTAACATTCACAGATTCTGGATATTAGAACCTGGACATATATTTTGGTGGGGATCATCATTCCACCAAGTACTGAAGACGTTCTAGGCAGGGAGGCAGAGCTTCCGTAGCAGAAAGGCGTAGGGCACACCTGGAGGCCGAGAGCGTTTGGAAGGATCCAGATAGTCGAGGATGTTTAGGGCACTGACCCCCATGTTTTGATCCCATGATTCAGAATTCCATTCCTTTTCAAACAAGGCCATGACCTTGGCAAAACGGACTTGGTAATGCTGAAAATTCAACCTTCTCCAGAGCTCTGCTTATATTACTGTTAAGTCTGAGCAGGGTCCTCTCGCTTTGTCTGCCTTTCCGATGCAGGTTATAGAGTCTCTTTACATGTTTCCATGCGATAGAACCGAGACCCACCTGGAAGCAGACCAGACCTTCTGACACAAGAGAAATCTTTATTGGGGCTTACTTTATCTCAACACCAGGGCTGGAAATTTACTAATTACATTCCTACCTGTGTGGGAGTTAGCGATGTTCTCCCTGTTTATTACCGGGAGTGGGGACAGCTGGCAATTGGTTCACTTAGCTCCCAGATTCCTTGCTAGAGGCCACTTTCCAGTAGCCTCTATCCCAGGCTGGGTTTACTGAGTAGCAGTCTCTGAGACAGAGATTAACGTGAAGGGAATTGTTTGGGAGTGCTTTTCAGGATCCAGATCTGGAAGAAGAGAACAAAGGATTGGCCAGGGGAGAAGCTGGGCAGTTTTCACAGTCACAGTGAAAACCTCTGCTGTCTTGAGGAGCTTCGGAGTTGCGATGCTGCTGCAGCCGCCCCACCCCAGGGCAAGAAGGTGAGGCCTGCGTAACCCACATGGTCCAGGGCGGCAGGCAGGCTGCCTTGGGAAGGGGCATCGCTGTGAATGGGGAAGGCGCTTTTAGCAGAAGGCAATCTTTGGAGGGAGACCATGGACTCTTGGTCACCAAGACTCGGCAATGGAGGAAGAAGTACTTAGTTTTGATGGGAAAATCCTGGAAGAGCCTCTCGGCCTGCATATGGTGATCTTTCCCAAAGATATTAACCACCTCGAGGCTTGATCAGTGGCCTCGTGTACAAAATGGCTGTGGTGGCAAAGATGGAGGTTATGCATAGCTCAAAAACAGTCTTCATTCCCAAACTTCGGCCTGATGAGCTCAGTCTCTAAGTCAACTCCTACCTCCTGTACAGAATCACTCCTGAGGGACCATCTAATTGCCACATCAGGAGCTGCCCTCACGAGGCTCTTCCTCCATAACACAATGTCACCTGGACTGCACAGGGGCAGTGCCATGACAGAAGGCCAGAAGACACTCTCGGGCTTGGTGAGTCGCTAGAAAGATTCACAAAAACAAAAGTTTTACACTCACAATAACGCTTTATTACAGGACATACATTACATTAACGATGAGCAAAATCAGCACAGGAAATGGGCATTTTGGGTAAAGTCCAGAGGAAAGTGGAGGCTCAGGTTTTGAATAGTCCCTCCCAGTGGAGTCGCACAGAACTTACTCCCGCAGCAGTGGTGTGTGGCAGTGTGAGTGAAGTACCACCGACTAAGGAAGCTCGTCCGAGCCTGAGAGTCCAGTGTTTTCATGGGAGTCAGGCACAGAGGTGCACAGCACGCCTCCAGAGGGAGAGCAGGCGTTCACTATAAAACACACGCCGTGCTAGTGTTACTATCTAGACATACTGCTACAGTGCAGCTCTAAACCCGGACATATGCTAATCACGTCCTATTGACCTGTGGGTAAGTCAGGGACTCCCTCCCTAGGGTCATAGGAGCGGCAAAATATACAATGCCCAAAGCCAAGACATGAGTTCATGAGCGGTTCACAGGGCACACGTACTCACTACTCACCACTCAGGGGTACGCAGGGCTGCGGAGGGGAGCAGTAGGAGACCACAGCTCCAGGTGGCCGATCTTGTAATGTCAAGATGATGAAGCCGCGCCCCCCACCCCTGTTCTGAAGAAGGATGTGATTTGCTTACTGAAATAAGTCTTCAGGCTGATGGGGAACTGAAAGCCACGGACTGGGATAAACAGGAGCTGTCAGCCCCTTCTTTTGAGTAGGAATGTTATTCGGCAAGGGGATTTCATTCGCAGGAGAAGTGTAGGGAGGGGTAGTATGGTGTGCTATGAGAAGAAGGAACTTTATTGGGTATTTTACTTTCTGTCATGCTTCCAATTATAAAGTATGAAATATACATTTGGTCCTAGTGCTTGGGAGGCTGAAGCAGGAGGGTTACTGTAAATTTGAGGCCAGCCTGGGCTATAAAGTGAATTTAAGTTCAGCCGGAACTGCATAGCGAGACTCTGTCTCAAAAAAGAAAAAAGAAAGAAGGAAAACAAAAAGAAAGAAGGAAGAAACGCACATTTGGCAACGCTAGAGCGAAAAGGGAAGGTGTAAAAGCAGTGTTTTCAAACTTTGATATGTGACGCCCTGGGCATCAGAGAGGTTGGGGCGCTGCCTGGGAGTGAGATGAAAAACGTGCTGCCAAGAGCAGCTAAAACTCACAGTGTCTACACCCGCCTCTGCGTCTGACCCACACTTCAAAATGAACATCCCACGCAGACCCTGGCTCTTCTCCCACTCTGGCCCCACCCCCGGTTTCCCAGTTCAGCTTAACTCCACCCTTGCGGCTGATCACACCGATTTCTTGGCCTCATGTCCGTCTCCCCTGTTGTTTTAAATCGTACCAAATCTAGCAGTGCGGATTCTGGCCTCAGACTCACTTTGAACGTGATCGTTCCCCACCCGGTCATCACGTGCCTGACTTGTTTCTCTCGCCTCCCGAGAGGCATCATTACTCCCACCACCGCTTCTCTGGTTCAACTTTCAACAGAGCTGCCAGAGACATTCAACCTTAAGTTAAAGCCAGTAGCCAGAGCCCTCATTCAGAACCCTCAATGGCTTCATCTGATAGCCTCAGAATGGCCCCCCTGTTCCCACCCAATCGATCCACTCACTTCTCTGACCTTGTGGCCTCACATCCTATGCTTCCTGCCTTCTTCACACTGGCCCCGCACATAGGCTTCCCTATAGCTCTTTATAATACCAGGCATGCGCCTGCCTCAGGGCCTTTGCATAAGCTCTTACCTCACCTTTGCTCACTTATATCTTCCAGGTCTTTACTAAAATGTTGCCTTCTCTGTGAGACCTTCCCTTGCCTTCCTATTTAAAATTGTAACATTTCTCCCCACTCTCTATTCCTTTCCCTCAGTTTGTTTTTAACCATGGTCCCCATTGTATCTAACTAACACACCTTTATTTTTTTATTTTATCTGTGGATTTCCTTCCCCCAGTAGAATGTAAACTCCATGGGACTTTTGTCTGTTTCATTCAGAGCTCTATGGCCAGCACCCAGAGGAGCACTGAGCATAACGTAGCTGCTCAGTCAGTACCGGTGCTGGTGAGTGGATGGATGGGTGGGTGATGAATCACGTCACACGGAGCTTGCAGTGCGGCAGGGGAGAGAGGTGAGGCGACAGTGCTGAGACAGTCAATCAGCGGAGAAAAAGCGGAGTGTCCATGTCTCCCCCCCCACACACACATTAATACCAGATATGTTCAAGTTTAAAATGAGAAGGCTGAGGTTTTAGTCCATCCAGGCTCCGGTGATAAAAACACCACAGATGCGTGACTTAGACAGCGGACATATTTCTCATGGTTCTGGAGGCCGGGAAGTCTGGGACAGGGTGCGAGTACCAGGGTCCAGTGAGGGGTCTCTTCCGGGGTGCAGACCGCCACCTCCCACTGTGGCCTCCATGGCAGAAGGGACAAGGGAATTCTCCAAGGTGTAAGAGCCCTAGCCCTGTCTATCAGTTCTGCACTGCCGTGGCCTGTCCAGCAGTGACGAAGCTTTAAGAGACCAAGTGTGCAAACTGCAACCCAAGGTTCGTTACCATCACAAGGTGCCAGCACCGCAATTAACCTGAATATCCGGTGCCCAGCTGCAAGAGCGATTAGCCTCGCATGCCCACAGGGGGCCTCTGTGTGCCCGATGCAGTGGGGGCGCCACAGCTTTGCCACAACCAGCCTAACCACCCCCTAAGAGCATCACCTTGGGCATTAGGTTAAGTGTATGAATCTGGGGGGACATGCTGAGCCTGTGGGGGGGAGGTGTTGAGTCTGTGGCAACAGAATTTTAAAATATTTGTGAAGTACTATAAGAGATGATCTAAGTGACCTCAGGACAGGAAAGGACTTATTGAACCAGCAAGCACACAAAGACTGGTAAAGTAGCGAAAATGCTACCTTGGGATGAAAGTCCTCGCTTCTTGAAAAGATACGATAGAAAAGACAAGCCAGAAACTCTAGTACAATATTTGTAACACAAATAGTCAACAAAAATATATGAAAAACAAATACCTTCTATATATCCATAAAGAAAATAAAATAGGCCAATAGGAAAAAGTATTAAAAAACATAAAAGACATTATACAAAAAGAAATATCAAAGGCCAAAGAGAAAAGAAAGGAAAAGAAAGAAGAGGCAAATGCTTAACCTCACTAATAATCAGGAAAATGGAAATTGAGAACACAGCCAGCTCCTGGAGAAGGCCTGCAATCCCAGCACTCTGGGGATTGGGCGGCGGCTGGCAAGCTGAAGCCCAACCTTGGCAACTTAGCAAGACTCTGTTTCAAAAACCATGGCTAGGGACATAGCTCAGTGAGAAGACCTTGTTCAGTCCCCAGCACAGGGCTGGGGTTGGTTTCACAGGTACTGGAGAGGCACAGGGTCCAAAGTGGTATACTACCAAATCCGGTTGCTGCTGTGATTGGATGTGGTTTGTCCCCAGGGTGCCCCAGTTGACCTTGTCTTGGTATGGCGATGTTGAGGTGATGAGACCATCAAGCAGCAGAGCCTTGCAGGAGGCCTTTGGAAGTGCTGTCCTGGAGCGAGGAGGGGTTACTCCCGTGTGGGACCCCTGTTAGTTCTCAGGGGGGCAAGCGAGCTCACTCTGGCTTCTGTCTTGTCCTGTGACCTCTCCTTCCCGCACACACGCCACCACTGTGCGTCAGCTGCCACGAGGGTTACCGGAACTGAGCAGAAGCTGGTGCCACACCTCGAGCTTCCAAAACTGTAACTCTTTGCTGTGTAAGCTACTCTGCCTCAGATACTTCATTATAGTAGCAGAAAACTAACTAATACAGTGGCAGATGTTGCCTAGTGGGAACTTCACCTGCTACTGGAGAGACTACATTATACAGCTTTTGAGAAATAGTCTCCTAGAAAGGTCTTGGGTGCTAAAACCTCTATGACAAAAACTGTAGTATTTTGAAAAATGAGAGTGAAGAGGACATCAAACAATGAAAAGGCATCGCTATTCATGGACAGGGAGAATCAGTGTTGTCAAAATGACCATATTACCAAAAACAATACATAGAGTTATTGCAATCCCAATCAAAATGCTAGCAGCATTCTTTACAAGTCTAGAAAAAAACAATACTACCAGGTATGGTAGTGCATTCCTATAATCCCAGTGCTCAGGAGGCTGAGGCAGGAGGAGTGCCATGAGTCTGAGGCCAGTCTGGGCCACACAGTGAGTTCAAGGCTAGCCTGAACTATCTACCGAGATCTTGTCTCCAGAAAAAATCCTAAAATTTATATGAACCCAGAAGAGACCCAGAATAGCGAAAACAATGCTGAGCAACAAGAGCAAAGCAGGGGGCATCATAATTCCAGATTTCAAGTTGCATTACAAAGCTATAGTGATAAAAACAGTGTGGTATCAGCACAAAAAGAGACTGGTTTGATCAGTGCAACAGAACTGAGGATGTGCAAAGAACACAAGGCACCTTCACCATCTGATCTTCTGCAGAGAGGACAAAAACAAATGGGAGAAAAGATAGCTGTTTATATTATGCTGGAAAAGCTGGCTATCCACATGCAGAACAGTGAATCTACACGCATAACTCTCACCCTGTACTAAAATGATTTCAAGATGGATCAAAGACCTAGGTATTAAAACAAACACAGAACCTGCTGGAAGGTAACTTAGATAAAACCGTTAAAAACACTGGCATAGGCAAGGACTTTCTGAAAAGAACCACATTTGCACAAGAAATAACACCAACAACCAGCAAATAATATTGTATCAAATTTAAAAAGCCTTCTGCACAGCAAAAGAAATAGCAGAGCGAAGAGAAAACCTACCATACAAAACGGGGAAGTATTTGCCAGATACTTCTCAGACAGAGCAAATATCTAGAGTATATAAACAACTTAAAGAGTTAGACTCCCCAATATAAAAGACCCAATCAAAATGGGCAAATGAATAGATACTTCTCAAAGGAAATATAAATGGCCCATGATACAATAGGGCATAGTTTTTATTATTGGGGTACATGTGAAGGATGATGTTTCTCAGAGGGCAAGGGAGCTCCCACAGGGCTCCACCCTGACCTCTCAGCAGCTCACTCTTTTGAGTGGCTTACTGGGGACACAGGGAGCCCCTCTTTCTCTCTAAGGAGGCATAGTGGGCCACAGGCTGTGAAGAGTCCTAAGAAAAAATAAACAAGAAGGCACCGGCGCTGCTCCGGTCAGCAGTGTCTGCCTGGCTGTATGCGAAGCTCATGAGAGAAGTGTCAAGGGCTCAGCAGACTGCACCCTTGTGCACAGGGTGACATCTGAAGGACCATGGACTGAGTCTTCCCTTGCTCTCCACAGGCCCCATGGGGCACCGTGGAAACACGCTGAGATCCCAGAGACCTCATCATCAGGCTGATCCCTGAACACTGGGACCCAGACAATCTGAAAAAACAACCTAACTTCTCTTGCAAAATTGGAGTCCAGTATGAATCCGGAAATGGTGAGAGATGGGTACAGAATGGCAGTCTAAATTATGATACTATTTTTCAGCTAGATTACTTCCGCAAACAGCAAGAAAGATGCTATGAAATCACTTAGGTTCACACTTTTGTGGCTCTTTATCTCTAAAAAGCTCAAAAGCTGGTATTTAAAGAAGGCCCCAAGAAGGGAAATTGATAGCGTTGGTGACCCCGTCTTCAGGCACACACCTGTCTCGCGGAGGGCTATGGGTCTCTCTCACCTATTAAATGAACACAGCCACACTGGGTGGCATCCTCAACTTCCGCCTTGTGATTCTCAGGGCAGTAAATCAGTCCCCTTCTCTTCAAGTGACTCAGAAACCCCACCGGAGCCCAGCGCCCCGGAGACCTAGTATTCCCCAGGCCCCTCCTCCTGCCACTCAAACAGCTTTGAGCCCCACAGGACACACCTGGAGTGGAGCTTCTCACTCCTCTAACTCACAGCTCTTCCTGCCCCCCTTTTCGGTGGCAGATACCCAACGGTGCTGAGGACGGCCAAGCCAGCTCTCAGAAGATTCAAATAGATGGGTTTCAGACTTTGATGCTGGCTTTTGACTTGCTGTGGTGAGATGTCTCATTTATCTTGGTCACTTGCTGTACCCCAGTGCTTTGAGGGGAGCTCTAGTCAGAGGTTTTTTTTTGTTGTTTTTTTTTGAGACAAGGTCTTGCTGTGCAGTTCAGGCTGGCCTTGAACTCACTATGTAGCCCAGGCTGTCCTTGAACTCATGGCAATCCTCCTGCCTCAGCCTCTTGGGTGCTGGGATTACAGTTGTGTGCCACCACGCCCTTTGTTCCTGCTTTGACAGGTCAGTTTGAGGGTAAAATGTTTAATCATGAGTTTTTAATTGTTCTACGGTGTTCTACTTCCTTACTAGGAAGAGATTTCCTGACAAAACTGGGGGCAATTCTGGCAAAGGCCAAGGCAGATTTTACCTGTGGAGCCTGTACCAAGCCGTGCTCCCAGGCACCCTTGAGGTGACCACAGAGAGCTGCACTACGCTTACCCTGCCTCCCTGACGCCTGCAGGCTCAGAGGCCGGCTGCTCTCGTGAACAGGTGATTTCCCAGACGTACATACTCAGGCCAGGCGTCAGTGACCTGCCCCTGCGAGACATAGAGGAGAGGTATTTATTTTACTCATGGAAGCAGCTTTGTCCAAGGGCATCAAAAGGCGGGGTATGCAGCTGTCAGCTCATGACAGGCCACTGAAAGCAAACTCCCTTCCCCAGAGACCTCTGCTACAAAGCAGAGCTCATAGCCCATACTCAGGCATCGGTATCAGGAAAAGGCAAAAGGCTATATATCTGTACAGATTCCAAATACACCTTTACGGTGCTACACCCATGCAGCAATCTGGGAAGCGGCAGGCTTGGTAACTAAAGAGCAGTCATCTGTAAAGCACAAATAGGAAACTGCACTACTTCTAGAGGCAGTCTGCTTCTCAAGCAGGTCCCTGACGTCCATCCAAGGGACATCAAAGGTACACCTCTGAAGTCTCCTGAGCAGGCCAAAAGGCTGGTAGGTGAGAAAAGCAGCCTTGCAGAGCCTCTCAACTCTAGGCTTATTCCCAGGTCCACAGGAACCATTAAATCAGCCCCCCCCAGTGGGCTTCAGGGCAGCTGGGCAGTAAAATGGAATCCTGGTGGTATTTAGAAAACAAAGCATGGTGGCACACACCTGTAATCCCAGCACTCAGAAGGCTGAGGCAGGAGGATTTCTGTGAGTTTGACATTAGCCTACACTATATAGTGAGTTCAAGGCCAGCCTGAATTGTATAGTGAAACCCCATGTCAAAAAAAAAAAAAAAAAAGAAGGAAAGAAAGAAAATAAACTGGGTCTTCCTCAAGGGACACATTGGAAGGCTATAAAAATGCTTCATGAGTCTTTCCATATGGGAAGAGATGCTGCATGCAAAATGGTCACTCAGATTTTCACAGGTCCAAGACAAGCAGCAGCCACCTGACAGGTCTGCAAAGCTAAGCTTGCCCACTCTGCACCTGCAGTGGCCCGGCCAAGCCCCAACCCCCTCTTTGTTAGCATCTGTGCAGAGGAGAGGGACACACCCTGAGGAGGACCGGCAGTGAGACTTTACCCACAGGCCAGATCTACGTTGGAAATCACGAGCGGCGCCAGCAGGTTGATTTGAAGCGTTTGGCCAGACGGGGGCGCCCGTGGAGCTGTGGGTTGCAAGGATGAAACAGAAGAGACTGTGGTTGTTGAGACGGAACAGGACAATACAAAAATGACCTAAGGCCTCTCACCAGGAGGGAGGAGAGCATCTGAAATGCAGGAGACCCCTGGGGCCTTACTCAGTGTTGCAGTGCTGCCATGCCCTGTTGTTAAAAGTTAATGGGAAGGGTTGTGATTGAATAACTGTTAATATGATTTTAATGTTTTTAGATACATGTTTGTAATCAGGTCATTTAGTCAAAGTACTGTGGTTTTAACCTTGAATTCTGAGCACCCTTTGAATATTTGCTTTTGGTGTGGGAATGAGTGTGATATGAATTGTGTATATATAATTATATTAATCTGAATAGATTAAAACATGTTAACTTGTCACAAATCTGCTACTGGAGACTATGACTCAAGGAAATGTGTCTGGTTAAATTGAGCAGGGGTGGATTGTAGTGGATTAACTATTGGTCAACTTGTAACACCCAGCATGGTTCTGGGTGTGGAAGGCCTCCGGGAGGGAGGATTGTTGCACACGTCTTGCACACGTGTGCTCTTTCACCTTGGGGCCTCACCCTCGAAAATCTCCTCGGGCCCCCCAAAGGGGCCACATGCATTCTTTTACATTTGGCTCTTTGGGTCAATCTTACAAAACAACCCTACAAATTATGTGTCCTATATTAAATCTTCCCTCTCGTGAACCCTGACCACAGCGGTCTTAGCTGGTCTGCAAGGGTCACTGCCTTCCAAGTGTGAATGAGCACCCGGCCTCTCGGGCATACACCAGGTGGTCGCCCGGGTCAGGGGCCAGCAGGACTATTGCATCTGGCCGGGACTAATAAGATATCGCAGAGGTCTCACAGTCCCTGGGCCCGTTACTGTGCCGGAAGATAGAAAATGTCGCCCGTGTAGCGTCTCATGGGGGCTCGTGAGTTTCCCGGCTGTGCGGTGTTTCAGGCCCTCGTGAGGGCTAATGGCAACGACCAGGGCCAGGGCACAGCAGTTTCCAGGCAGACTTTGCTGGGGTTCGCTGTAGCATCCGGCCGACCCTCCTGACCTTCCTGGAGGCCTGAGAAGGTCACGAGGCCCCTTTTCAGTGATCCTTGCCGCACTCACAGAGGTAAGGGTGCAGAGATTGCTACTTCACCCTTCTAGGATAAGGGCAGCCCCCCTTGAACTGAGGAAGAAAGACGACCCAAAAGAAGAAACCTATTCCCGTGAACCTCTGGAAAGACTTGAGGCTTCTCTTCCAATAGGAGGACTCCAGCTTGGTTCCAAGTGCAGACTAGGAGAGTCACTAATTCGCCACAGTTTAAGCGGATGCTGGTACTGAGACTCTTCAGTTAGATCCATAACGTAGGTACTCTTGCTAAGGCTTAGGCTCTCGTCCTCTTTTTTTCAGTGATAAATTCTTTTTTTTTTAATTTTATTTTAAAGACAAAAGAATGGAGACATATGAACCAGAAAAGCCATAAACAATACAGAAAATACAAAGTTATACAGAATATAGTAGGGAATTAGCACTGGATGTTGTATTACATAATTATCTTCACATTAGTTAACACAAAAACATTAAAGGAAATACCAGATTATAGAGAAGATAGGGAATTTGCACTGGATGCTGTACAATATAAAGTTATCTTCACTTCGGTTAATACAGAAACGACTGAGGAAATACAGAATTATAGAGAACATAGAAGGGAATTAGCTCTGGATGCTGTCCTACATAATGTTACCTTCACCTTTGTTACTCAGTTACACAGATGATGGCTCTTTAAAACTTTTTTTTTTTTTTTTTGGCGGTACTGGGGATCGAACCCAGGACCCTGCGCTTGCTAGACAAGCGCTTATTCCACTGAGCTACATCCCCAGCCCTCTTGCCCTCTTGATAACTTCTTTTTGCCGTCCTTTTTTCCTCCACAGGAAGCATGACCATTTGCCCTGGTCCCTCTCCGCGCCCCCAGCCAATAGTTTAGTAACTTTCCTGATAAATTTGTCAGGGTTTCTCCCTTGGAGCAGGCAGCTCAACAGTTCCTCACACATCCACATTAACTCTTAATTATTGTCATCTGACAGGTTTTTTCCTATCCAGCCAGTGAGGCACCAACCTCACAAGAGAGCACATAATCCTCAGGAGCCCTTCAGCAAGAAGTACTATATGGAAATGGAGACCTCCACACCCTCTGCACCCTATCGGGTTAATAATATCCTTAGTTATTGTGGGCTGATCGGGTCCTCAATCTCCCAAAGGAGCGTACAGCACAGGTTAAATAAAAAGAGGCAAATGGAATGATTCCAGGGCTCCAGGAGGATGAAAGCCTCTCGCGGGACTTGAGATTCTCTCAGGGCTAAGACCAAGACCCTCTGTGGGTGGCCTGTATTTATTTGGTTACCAGAAGAAGGGCAGGGAGCACCCAAGGGTAGAACCACTCAAGGACCCCTCTAAGTAAACTGTTCAGTTAATGCACCCAGGGGTGAGATTCCCGTGGCTGCAGTCTTTATGTAGTCAAGATCCAGGGTCCTTGGTTGTGAGCATGTCTTACCCTTCGAGGCTTCCTGGATTCACGCACCATTACAGGCCTCAGGAGGGATCAGGGATTCAGAGATTCGTTCACTTACTGAGTCCACTGCCCATCTTCAGACAAGGAGCCTAGGCCTTTGTCTTGGTTACTTTTCCAAACCCTGAACCTGGAACCAATCACAAAGTGCTATTTTCAATTCTTCTCAGGTTTTTGATAGGCAGATCAAAAGACAGCCTCCATGAAGCTGGTAGCCAGTTACCTCTTTCAGTGGCCCACCTTGCACTTTGCAGGGGGTAATTGTTTTCTTAGTTTTAATTCGCCCGCATTCACATTGCAGAGTACATTTCTTTTCCTACCTTTAATACTTTCAATAAATGTCAAACCTCACTACCTTTCATGCTTGTCTTGACTGAGTGTTTGTTCAGGACAGTGTGAACCTAGAAAACACCTCTAGGAGACCCTAGAACCGGATAACAATAATGGTATTTGTTATGTGAGCAAAACCCTACTAGAAAAACATACAGAAGCATTCACATCTGAAGTAAAACATGTCTAGGATTTGCTTTAAAATACTCCAGTTATTTTAAAAGAGAAGGGAATAGCAACACAGCAAGATCAAACAGGAAAACGTTGATAATTGTTCAAGAGAAGTGGTTCCTGTTTTTTTCTCTATTTCTGTACAGGTTTGAAATTTTATAATTTTTAAAATGTCACGATAGTATCCCATTTCACATTCAGGGGTACGTACCATCGTGATATAAAACTTAAAGCTTCGAATTTTTTAAGTTTGGATCTGTCGTTGCTTATTGTACAATCTATTTTCACTAACTTTCTAACTAAGAAACAGTAGGTATGAAAGCCACCAAATGTGAAAAAAAGAATTTAAAAGACAATTCAAGTCAAAGGAGAGATTGGCTAACCCTTCAGAAATGAGGCCCTTAAGAAACGGAGATCTACCTTTTTATAGATGGTCACGCAAATACGATTGGAAGACGAAAATACAAAATGGTATCTTATGGGGGTAGGGGGCACTTAGCCAGGCCTACTGGTTTAATTTCTTCTTGGTACTCTTTTGCGACATTCTCTCCCTTTGGGTATAGTGAACTGCATTTGTCATGTAAGAATCTTCAGGTTAGTGGGACCTTCCTAGGTTTTATGGCCTAACCGGGAAAGAGGGGCGGCAGGGAGCCTGCTATGACCCACTTGCAGGGAGAAGGAACAAGAGCAGGTCAGAAGGTCTTCCTGCTCCCAGCGCGACTCCCCTTTCCAAGGTACCCTATCGTGGGCGGCTTCCTGCACGGGTCGCGTGCGATCTCACGCCCGGAGGGCCGTCTGCAGGTCTTCCTCAGGTTAAACAGGGTCTGTACAGCAGACGCAGGAAAGGATCAAAGAAAGGGGGCCGCTGACCCCCGGCCGCTGTGGGGGCGCAGGGAGGACAAGGACTCCCCAGCGTGGAAGAGGAGCAGGTGTGAGCGGAAGGCGCCGCTGGGGCTGGGGCGGGGATGGCCTGCAGGTGGGGCCAGTCCCCGCAGCTTGAACACAGTTCTTCCCACTCCCCAGCTACAAGAGCAGGCTGCAGTGAGCCTAGGGTG
Source organism: Dinomys branickii (assembly GCA_004027595.1). Classification (NCBI taxonomy): domain Eukaryota; kingdom Metazoa; phylum Chordata; class Mammalia; order Rodentia; family Dinomyidae; genus Dinomys; species Dinomys branickii. Next base: position 36,463 of record PVLD010011994.1, on the reverse strand, counting down.
TGCTGACCCGGGGCACAGGCCCCACAGCTGGGCCAGCACACACGGAACTTAGCATTCCCAATATCCAGCCCCAGCAGGGTCGGCTTTGAAGGTTGGGGACCCCGATCTCACCAGGAGTGCACACTCTCCAGCCCCGGGCCCCTCGGCCTCTCCCCACCCGGGTGCAGGGCCGAACTCGCCGGGCCGGCGGGGCTGCAGGCGGAGTAACGCTGCAGAGCCTCGTTTCCTCCTGCAGACGGGGACAAGGTTTCACGCAAAGCGTCTCGTACGTTGGGGTCGCTTCGGCGATGGTAATTTTGTAAGCGACCTCTAGGACATTTGCTAAGATTCGTTCGGTTCCTGGAAGCGAATTTAGGCCACGCTGGGGGCAGGGAGTCGTCGCCAACGTTGAGCGCCAAGAAAGCTGGGGAGTCTCAGAGGCCACAGGGTGCTGCACGCGAGGCCGACGGCCGGGCCTCTGAGGGCCGCAGAAGCCGCTCCCTCACAGCCCGCATCCGGAGGCCACACGCCGCGATCTTCTCGGCGGGCTCGGGTCAGTCACGCCGCTTGGGTTTCGGTTTCCTGCTGCCCTACCCCCACCCCCGCAGCTGCCGAGGATTTGCCCGGAGATCAGTGACGTAACGAAGCCCAAGTTTTCATTGGGCGGCGGAGTTCGGCGGGGCCAATCCCGGTGCTGGTCCGGAGAAATCTGGTCCGAGGACACGCAGGAGCCCGGAGATTGCGGGGCGGGGCGGCGCTGCGCTGGTTCCGGCGAGGCGTGGGGTCCTGAGGTGCGACCGCCGCTGCGAGACGCGGACCGGCCCGCTGGTGTCCGGGGCTCGGACGGTGAGTGGGGCCGTCGGGAGAAGCGCGTGGGCCGCGGGCTCAGGAGCGCCTGGGGTCGGGGCGACCGAACGCGGCCCGGGCAGAACCCGGCCGGGCCCCGCCGCCGCCCGGCCGCGCCTTCCCCGAGGCGCCGCCGGCCTGGAGTGCAGGGGCGAGGCCCCGCCAGGGTTCTTCTACCCGTTTCCTGCTTTTCTGATCGGAGTAAGCCCGTTAGTCACGCGTTGGGCCTTAGAAAAGCGTGTGTAAATGTAACATTGCGAGTAGATGCGAGGAAGACGCCTCGAAATTCCCGGCGGAGTCCAGATGTTGACCCCACAGCCTCTGTGTGCTTCGGAAGAGGGGAGTGACGTTCGACCACGTCGGCCCCAGTCCCCGCTCGGAGCTGTGGGCTCGGGTCACCACCCTAGCGTGTTTTCCGCCGACTTAGAAAAAAGTCACCTTTTCCAAAAGTAGGGCTTTTTTAATGGTTCCAAAATTGCAGTTTGCCTCTTAATAGAGGCTGTATTTTAGAAGTTTTGGATTTACAGGAAAATGGAGAAGGTAGTTCAGAGTTCCCAAATACCTCAACTGTTTCCTATACTGTTTCCTATCTAATGAACCAAAATTAGTACATTATTATTGCTAGGTGTGCTGGTGCGCACCTGTAGTCCCAGCACTCGAGAGGCTGAGGCAGGAGGATTGCCCTAAGTTCGAGGCCATCCTGGACTACATAGTGAGACCCTACTTCAAAAAAAAAACGGGCATGGTGGCACGCTCCTGTAAACCCAGCACTTGGGAAGCTGAGGCAGGAGGATGAGTCAGGAGGATCGTTGCGGGTTCAAGAGCAGCCTAGGCTATGAAGCGAGCTCCAGGTCAGCCTCAGCTGTATAGTGAGTGAGACAGAGCCCACAGTGTGGTCTTCTTGCCACACTGAACACGTTTCTATTCCCTATTACCGTAGTTGTCTTGTCTCCTCCTTCTCTTGGCTGCGGCCTTTTCTCAGACTTTGTTTTGATGACCTTGACAGTTTGGAGGAAGACGGGTGAGTTAGCTTCCCTTTACTATAACAAGTACTTGAGATGGCTGATAGAAGTGATTTACTGCTGGCAGTTTGGGAGCTTAGGCCTGTGGCAATGCGGTAAAATGCTCACTTCATGGGCAGGAAGCAAGAGAAAGGAGGAGAGTGGGTGTCCACGGTCCCCTCTGAGGGCCTCTCCCCGGTGACCTGCAGACTTACCTCTGGTCAGTAGTGGTCAACCCACAGCACACGTTTTACCACGGACGCCCACACAGACGCGCAGAGCCCTCTGTCCACACCCGTGAAGTTGCCCCAGCAGCTGAGCATCAGATAACAGTTTTTTCTAAACTAAAACCTCAGTATGCAGGTTTAACTGCAGCGTTGGACTTCGCGGTAAATAAGTGGGTTTAGGTTGCAGTCTGGGCACTGGCTCCCTAAAAGGTTTGCCATCCCTGCTCTTAGCCCTACATCTTAAAATTTCTACCACCTTCGAACAGCTCTGAGGTGGGGAGCAGGCTTTTAATGTGTGGGCCTCAGGGTAACACCTAAGACCCAAATATAGCAGCTGGAGATGTATGAAGATAGTTGTGGAGGTAGGTACCTCTCCAGTGGGATTTGTCTCTTCCTGAGACTGAGCATATGTGTTACTGGGAGGAAAACCACAGCAGTGGACTGCCACGTTCCTCACGTCCTAGCAAAGGACAACAGGATTCATTTCTTGCCGTTGATCTTGATCACCTGGCTGAGTGTCCCCCCGGTCCCTTTACTGTAAAATGATGCACTGTTTTTCCTCCTTCACATACTATATTTTTGGGAAGAACACATTATGTGCACCCTGCCCTTAGGGAGCAGGTTTTGCTCCCCTTCCTTGGGGGCAAGTAATTCCATATCTTATTTGAAATTTTTCTGCGTGGGATATTTGTCTTTTCTCTCCTGTTTATCAACTTATTAATGATTTATATCAGTATGACTGATAAAAGTGTTTTATACTTTGGGTTATAGTCCAGTGCTGCTTCATTGTGTTGCTCTAGTTACAGCTTTGGCCAGAAGAAGCTCTTTCAGGTTAGCTTCTGTGCTCCTGTAATAGTGCTTTTTGTGTGTTCTTTGAGATAGGGTCTCTGCATGGAGACCAGGCCACCTCAGACTCACAGTGTACCCCGGCTGGCCGCCACTTCTGGCTAAGTAATACTTTTTTGTTTTGAAAACACATTTGTGGTGCACAGCTGTAACCCAGCCCTGGGGAGGCTAAGACAGGAGGATCCTCTCAAGTTCAAGTCCAGTCTGGGCCAAGTAGTGAATTCGGGGCTGTCCTAAAGCATAGTAAGACAGTGTCTCAGCATCCCCCAATAGAGTCACAAAAAAACACTTTTGCGTGACTTCTCTTAAACTTCAAACAGCTTGGTGAACTAGACAAGACATTTCTCTTTATTAGTTAATAAAGAGTTAGGGAAACTTAGGCTGTGGAAGAGTTCTTACGTGTCACTTCTCAAAAGATTGATGGGCTGAACTCAGACTGTGTCTGCCCACCACAAAGACTGTAGACCTCTGATAGAGCCACTGAATTGAGGCTTCTTGGGATGACTTTAGTCTTAGACCCCCGCCCCCAGGATCAGAATAGAAAATACCTGGGAAATGGGAAGATGCAGATTTTGTTAAGCAAAGGCTTCATTTTAGCTGGCTTCCAGGCTTAGAAGTGGCCACCTTGGTAGAAATGAAATATTGCCCCTCCCTGTGTGTGTGTGTTTACATGTTTGCTCATGCCTGTGCATGTGTGTGCAGGGAGGTCAGGGGAGAGCTGGTTGATGTTTGTGACCAGTAGCGTCTAATCTAAGGAAAATCCTCTGAGCCTGTTGCTGAAACGAATTTGTAAAGGGGGAAAGGGAAATGTGGTAGGTGGGGACATTAATTTCATAAACATGTGTAGAACTCCTGCTTTGGGCCAGATACTGGAGATAAAAAGATAGGGAAGGCATGACCCAGGTTCACATTCTTGGATGAAAAGATGGGTAAAAATATTAAGAGGGGAGAAATACCAGTTAGAAGACTGGTGCTGTCGCAGAGCTGCAGTGTGTGCGGAGCTGCAGGGGGTGGGGGCAGGCGTGGGAGTTGAGGCGGGTCTGATGTGAGGGGCAGTACAGAGGGGCTGCTTTCCTCGTGACGTAGTGGCTGGAGCATTAGGCAAGGTGTGGCAGGATTTAGGGCTTTGTGAGTAAGTTCAAGCCTGATTGTGGAGGGCCTTGCATGCCCTGCTGTGCATGTTTGGCCTCACCTACAAGTTTAGATGCAGCAGAATACCGGGATGTTTAGTTCTGTGTTAGAAAGATGATCTAATAACACTCTCCAAATCCCAGACATAAATTATTTTATGTGCCCCAACTGGAAAAAATATTTCGCCACTTCAATTATGTTGTGCTGTTGACCACATTTCAGAGGTGCGAAGAGGTCATGGCATGGGGGTCTCAAATTTGATGAAAAATAGTAGTAGCTGTCTAGCTGCTGGCCTAGATGCCTTCCCCAAGGGTGTGAATGGTAAGACCATCTCCAGCTTATCAACCCATAGATGTTGAGTTTACTAGCTCCAAATGTGATCTAGAAAGCACTAAATTTGTTAAACTGGTCTTTTCCTGATGGCCAGTTTGCCAAAAATCAGCATGAAAATATTAGTGATTTCTGACCCAAAGATTTCAGCTGTGTTTATTCTGCTTTGGTTGCCTTTAACAACAGAAGTAGCTTTATGCTACACATGAGAGATGCTGGGGTGCCTACCATGCCTTTACAACTGACCTGAGATGGCTTTTGTATTCTTCTCACCTCCATATTTTCACTGCAATCTGGAGGCCCACGAAGTTCAAGCATCTAGCTTTGAGCTACAGAGCAGCCTGCTGAGGCTGGATGAAAATCCAAATGTTTTAGCCGTAACCCGGGACTCTTCACTGTGAGTTTGGGTTAGAAGGCAGGTGTGGGTGAAGGACGGTCCGGCCCTCTCCTCCTTCAGAACCCTAGGAGCTGTGGGGAGGGGCCCCGACAGCACAGAGCAGGTTGGAGACCTGTTCTGTCCCAGCAGGCTGTGTTCAGCCTTGAAAACCAGAGACAACTGACAGCCCAGAGCAGGTTGGAGACCTGTTCTGTCCCAGCAGGCTGTGCTCAGCCTTGAAAGCCAGAGACAACTGCCCTTTGGTGTTTGCTTTTGTAGCAAGACCTCTGTGTAGCTGAGTGGGCTGTTTCTGTGTGAGCTGTCTGTGCACAGTATTTTAGCCCAGAAATCTCCTGATGTGTTAACCAGAATGCTTTCTTCACACATGGTAGACAAGTCCTAGCTGGCTGGGCAAAAAGAACACTTACTGGCTCACTGAACTGAAAAGTTTGAGGGTAGGGCTAGCCTTAACCACAGACTGACATAGGGTTTGAAAAGATGCTGGCAGGATCTGGTTTCTTTCTTTGTATTTTTCTGGGTTGTTCATTCTGAGAGACAAACCCTCTGGTTAGCAGGGTTATGCTACAGGTTTCTCACCTCTTGCAAGTTCCTAGGACAGCATAATGGTTCCCCTCAGCCAGGTCTTCCTTGACTGGCTGTAGTGGATCCTGTTCTTACCTGAAGCAGGATGGGATGGGGTAGGAGTGTGTGTGTTAACAGGTTCTTGAGCTTCACCCTAAGCAGTAATGTCCACAAAGGAATTGGGTGAAGTTACCCAAAGCAGGTAGATACTTACAACACATAGAGTTGAGCGCACTAATGGTAATGCCGTAGGATTCTTTGGCTTGTTGCTGGACCTGTCTCATGCTGTTTCTTTTTCTTTCTTTCATGTGTTTTATACACACACACACACACACACACACACACACTCGCAATTCTGTTTCCCATCCACCAGAGCAGCAGAAGTTTTAAAGCATAGTCAGACGTGGTGGCACACGCCTGTAATCCCAGCACTCAGGAGCCTGAGGCGAGAGGATTGTTGTGAGTTTGAGGCCAGCCTCAGCTACAAAGTGAGCTCAAGATCAGCCTGAACTGCATAGCAAGACCTTGCCCCCCCCCAAATACATAAAGCAGTAGCACGTGTTGGTGAGGCCATGGGTGGCATGAGTGGTGTGGCCTTCTGGTGGGTACCTTGGGCTGTTGTGGTGGAACTGAGGATGTGTCTGTGTGCCTGTGTGCTAGGACGTTTGTGCAGACATGTGCACAGGAGCGGACTAACGGTCCCTCACTGGAAATAACCCAGATAGCCATTAGAAGTAGACAGCATTAAAGAATTTTCATAGAGCCCCAGTGAAGATGAACAAAAGCAACTCAAAAATGCAGTGCAAGATGGCTGGTTTACAAATAGACAAAGAATGTAGAAAAGACAAGGCATTATTTAGATTAGGGTATGAGTGACAGGGGCCAAGCTGTCAAGAGACAGACCACACAGTCAGGTTGAGAGGTTTGAGGATGTAGAGAAAGGGTCTCAGCTGTAGAGGTCCAGATTACCCAAAGACCATCTTTTTCCCACATCGCTTAGCCTCTGGAGGGGCTTCTGGGGAGCAGCTGTGTCAAGTTTACAATGGTGTTCACAGCTGCAGGTCCTCCAAGGCCGTCTGGTCCCTGGAAGGCCTTCAGCTTTAGATGGGAGCTGGTAAGCAACTGTGCGCATCGTCTTTAGAGAAAAGAGTCTGGACTTGGAGAGGAATGGGTGGGCCTGACAGCAAAGGTTTATTGCTGTTTTAAAACCACCTGCTGAGAAAACATGTCTTTAATTGGAGCTCCTTTGTTATTGGATGGTTTTAAGTAGGACTGTTATGGACTTCACATTTTTATAACAATCACCTGAATCCATTAACGTGATGTTGATACCCCCCCTTAACTGTAATATGACTCTGTTCATCTGCGGCTAAAAACTAGGAAAAACAAGTTAATGGATACATCCCTAGACCTGAAACTAAAGAAAAGGGAAGGAGCTGGAGGACTTAGCGCAGTGTTAGAGTGCTTGCCTGAGAAGTGTGATGCCCTAGGTCAGTAAGGGAGAGCCTTTTAGGGCCTTCAGTGATAAAAACAGCACACTGCAGCACCATGCCACAGGTTCACCACCACTGCCGTGGGTTCTGGCCTCAGCATAGAATCAAACCAAACAATACAAAAATAAAAAGAAAGGAAGGAAAGGGAACGAGTGATTATCACCACCATAATTTATTGCACTACAGCCCTTGCTCAGACACAGCCTTTTCTTCTCTCCTGCTTTCTGTGCTTTTCTGGGACCAAATCTCGGACACTATGACCTGACAGGGGTGTGTCCCAGGGAAGCTGGGTCCTATGGAGAAAGGCACCTGCTCCTCACTTCTGTGATTCTAGGTTCTTCATGCCTTGATGAAGCAATTCAGTCCAGGCACATTGGCCATGCGGAAGTCTGGGTAGAGTTCACTGTAAAGTAGATAGAGTTACGCCTTCAAGTGAGAACACAGCAGTGTCTGCTCTGAGTGGGACTTTGAGTATCTTTTAGGCGTACAAAAGTTGCTGCTGGGCTTCAGGGAACTAAAGTAATTATGATATTATCAGCATTTTACTTAGAAGTTATTCTGGAAGTGCAAAATGTCTTCCTGTCCTGTCAGATGGCCCGTGTTTCCTCAAAGGCTTTAATTGTGTAAGAAATTTACAAAAGCTGAGTTCTTCACAGCCCAAAGCAGAGTTTGTGTGTATGTATACATGCATGCGCACCCTTTGGGAGTTTGATGGCCAGGTATAAGAAGAAATATGTGTAGTGTGTAATCTTAAAATGTTTGTGCTCTCTGGATGCTTTGGGTGTGAGACCTAAAACACATGATTATTAACATATTCTACATTGGCTGCTTCCTTTCTTCACCCAAAGTGCATGCATTCGGACCTTTGTCCCTCAGGCCCCTAGTGTCTAACTTTGTGCCTCGTACTGTGCAGCTCCCTGCCTCCGCTGTGGCAGCAGTGTGAAGAGCTCTCCTCCCTAGGAGCTTACCATCCTGCCGGAGAGGAGCACGGGCTGGGGAGCGACCCTCAGGGAAGCCCCTTTCTGCCTGTGGTGCTGTGCCTGTGCTCAGCCCGTGCTCTGGCCTGATGTAGCTGCAGAGAAGTAGCAGTGGTGGGGGCAGGGTGCGTTCAGGCTGTGTGAACCTAGTCTGAAAAGGCCCCAGCCAAGTGGGGGCGTTGTGTCGTAGGGAGGGACGTGTTGTCCAAGGGCTTGGTCAGGGAAGAGCGCAGCACCTCAGAGCGTGGAGAGGGATAGGCTTGGCTGTGGGTTGAGGTCACACTGGAGGCTGGAGCGGCAGGAGCTAGGAGCCCCCAGCTGGACCTAGGTCCTCCAGGGAAGGGATTTTGACTTTGTCCTCGGGCGCCAGAAAGCCTGTGAGAGGTTTTAGCCAGGCTGGCTAAAGGCACACACTGGCATTCTAACCTTAGTGGGCCGTGCTTGAGAGACAAAAGGCCAGAGCAGCTGGAGCACTGACAGCGGAGGAGAGACCTGGAGGCTTGATGGTCCCACTGCTGGATCTGACCCAGCTTCTGAACTTTGCAAGCAGGGTGCTGGCTGTCAACTTTGGGAGGGCAGGGGCTTTGCCATTTTTGTTTCCTGCTGTAACCTCAGTGCCTGGCATGTGGTCAGCATCTAGTAAATACTGTACCTGTTTACTGTTGAATGAATTGTGGCCCCATCATGCTAAAATCCTCCTGGCTTCCTGGGACTAAGATAAACCAGAACTCTTTGCATAGCCCACCGTCTCATGTGCTGTTTCTCCACTCCCTCCCTGCTGAGTACAGGAGTCTGCTCCATCTCGCTAGCCTGCACACCCACCCTGTCCTATCTGTCAGTTCCCAACTCATGACCACCTTGCACCTTGCTGGTAGCTGGATCTCGCTACCTATGACCCTTTCCCTCCCATCACACACAGCAAAGCTTCACTCTCCAGGCACCAAAGCGCAGTGTGGAGCAGTGGAAGGAGCCCTGGGCCAGGATGGGCACCTCCCAGCTCTGCCTGGGTACCTGCCAAGGCCCCCATCCACTTGGCACTTCCCACATTGGCAGTAAGGGGGCTCAGGTAGGGATTTTCAGCCTGCCCATGTTGTAATCACCGCGGAGGTTTGGGGTCTGTTGTTAAATGCCCAAGCCTGGGCCCCTTCTGAAGGTTCTGATACAGTTGGTCTGGGTAATTCTTCCCTGTCTTTCGGACCGAAAACCATCTGCTAGATGTGGAAGGACTCTTCCCTGAATTCTCAGGTGCAGGGCACCACATGACTCTTGGGAGTGTCTCAGGCAAGAGAACTTGGCTTGTGACTCAATATTAGACATTGTTGAAGCAGAAATACAGGGAATTCCCAGTATTCTTGTAGGGCCAGGCAGCTCCACAGGGCAGCTGCAAGGGAAAGTGCTTTAAAAACCTTGTCTCATCTGCCTCCCAGCTAGTGCTGACCTCTGAGCCTGTGGGAATTTCCATTGCCCAGAGCAAGCCAAAGCCGTCCCTCGGTGTGCCTGGCCTGCACTGCTTTCAGAGCAGCATCGTGGCTTGTTCCATGGAGACCACAGAAAGGTACTGTCGGTTGCAGCCCCTGGGAGCTCCTCACTTAGGCTGTAGCTGGTTGGCAGAGGGGCACCCATTCCTTTAACTTAGAAGTCCAGCCCCCTGCATTTTGCCCTGAGTTCTGTCCTCTCCAGGTTTGGGGTTAGAGGTGTCACTTGGATGTTTTCCTTCTAGGAGAATTTGCTTATTTCAGACTAGGAAATGGTCCTTACTAATGTGGGGACCAAGAGCCCTTAAACAGGGTTCCAAAGGGCCTGAGCCCTAAACCACATGACCTGGGATTTCAGGAAAAGGGGCTTTTTCTGGAGCCCCGGGGCATGCTTGAGAAGCAGCCTAGATGTGACCCTAACAAGCCTTGAGCTGGTGGCAGGGAAGCCCTTCCACTCACTTCTCTGGGCCCCAGAGTGGACTACTGGGTCTCGTTGTCTCCTGGGTACCTCTTGTGGTGTGGAGGAGCCTGAGGAGGCAGCAGCAGGAAACAGTGCTAGGCATGGGGCAGAAGAAGCCAGGGAACGTGGAGGCGCACACCTCAGCTCTAAGGAGGCTGAGGCAGGAGGACTGGTGTGAGTTTGAGGTCAGCCTAGGCTCCATAGTGAGTTCGAGGCCTACCTGAACACCATAGTGAGACTGTCTCAAAAACCGAAACAAGCAAAAGAACATGGAGCGAGAGCAGCGCCTCAGGGTTAGAAGTTGGTTGCCATTGGCCAGAGCGCCGACCCTTTGCCGGAGGTGAGGCACACAGTGTGTGCCACAAGGTGGTACAAGCATTTTGCAGCGCAGGGATTCTCACAGAAGTGTACTGCCACAAGTTAGTGTCACCTCTGTCAGTCTGCTGACAGATGTAGATTAGGTCCTCAGGAGTCCCTTGACTTGAGATTGCAGTGAAAGAGGAACTCAGTGGCAGGTAGGGAGTGTCTCGGTCACAGAGGGCTCATCCTCGGGACATCTTTCCGCTTCTGCAGAACGCAGCTGGCTAGCTCCTGGCTTACTGAAGAGGCAGCAGAATTGCACACCCAGATTGGGGCCTGGTGACCTGAGGTGCAAGGTAGTTCATGGTGTGTGTATCTCCTCGGGGGTTCAGAACTCTCACTGAGGGAAGGGTGTGGGGGGACCATCCCGTTGCTGGGGGTTTTCTGCCACTGATGCTGTACTATGGCTTCTCTCTGTCCCAGAGCCAAGAGTGAAGTGAGAGTGGCAGCTTTACCCCTTCCTGTGGAGAAATCAGAGTATGGAGAGCAGAAGTGATGAGAAGGGGCAGGCTCACCGGGGAGCGTGGGGTGGGGTGGGGAGGGCCTGGGAGAGGCTGGGTTTTGCGTTGGATCTGACAGAGGTGGGTGTGGGGAGGGGAGCAGCGCATCTGTTTGGCCTCTCGGTTTCCTCTGAGGTAAGGAAAAGCTGCCATCCCTCAGGATGCTGGGTGAGATAGCGTGACCCCCAAGGCGAGGGCGCCCAGTCGGTGTCAGCAGAACCCACTCCCTTTGCTCTTGTCAGCACTGTCCACTCACAAAGCCTTCCCCATAGATGACCTCATCTGAGCGTCCCAACAAAGGCGCGGTATTAGACCATACTGCCTGTGCTTTGGACCTGCGCTGCGTCCCAGCCATGTGCAGTGGGGCAAGTTGCTTACCCTGCTGAGCCTCAGTGCTCTCCGAAGAGTGTTGTAAGCATGAAGTACCGTAAGAGGTAGAGGTGGCCCATGCCACTGCCAGGTTGCTAGTCAGCCGGCCGCTGGGTTCCAGAGCCGGAACGTGACCCAGGATCGCCCACACTGTGTCTGTACCAGTCTTGTTTGTGTGCTCAGCAAGGCCCTGTACCCGTCTTCCGGTACTCAGGCTGTGACAGGATCAAGGTGGCATCTGTGTAACCAGACGACAGACTTGAACATGGAGGCAGGGTGTGGTTCGCGCTCTCATTAGAACAGACTCTCAAATGCTTCCGTGCTCGTAATGTCGCCCTGAGCTCCTGATCTGTTCATTTGTTCACGTGCTTATTGAGTTCTGCAAGGCTTAGAGCCTGTGAATGTGATCTCAACAGTTTGGTGTTACAGACCCAGTTGATGTGGTAGAAAACTATAGTCCCTTTCTCAGGGAAAGTGTTTTGCTTTATTGAACTATTTCAAATTAAATTGTAGTCATAAAGCTCTGAATGCAGCATCAGCCATTGCCAAAAAATATATATTCACATATGTAACCTCATTAAATACTATTAAGAAATACTTTCTTAATATGATCTAATACCCATTCTATTTTTAAATTGCTCTTGGTAGGCCCCAAGTTTTATAGTTTTTTTAGGCCAGGATGTAGACAAAGTTGATTTTTTGTATTTGGTTAGTTTTCTTTTATGACATTGATTTAAAAGGGGAAAAAAAAGGCACATTTTTGTTCGGCATTTCCCACATTCTGAACTTACCTACTGATTCATTATGTGGTTTGACTCTTCTATCAGCAGTTTCTCTATGGTAACAAATTACAGTGTTCCTTTCAAATATAATAACCCTTACATTTTATATTTCTATAAACTGGGATTTAAATGTTTGATTAGATTCCTTCAAGTCAAGCATTTTTGCACAAAGACTTTATCAGTGAGGCTGTAGTTCATACGGTGCCCCATTGGGAGGTGTACGCATTTACGCTCTGGGAGTGAGCAGTGATGAACTGGCCCTCGGTTAATGTGACCAGTAGGTTTCTCCCCCATCAGCGTGCATTGGGAAGGAGTGTTGGGTGTTTCTAGTCCTTTTATTCTTCCAGTAAATTGTAAAATAAATTCCCACCCATAGGGGCTGGGGATATAGCTCAGTGGAATAAGTGCTTGCCTAGCAAGCGCAGGGTCCTGAGTTTGATCCCCAGTACCGCAAAAAAAAAAAAAAAAAAATTCCCACCCATAAAGAAAACACTTTTTGTTCCTCAACAGTAAAGCAACTCAGCTTTAAAACTCGAGGCCATTCAGCAAAGCAGGGAGAAAGAGGCTCCAAGCCCACAGCATCGGCCAGGACCACTTCCTTGCCTCTTTCCAAACCCTTTGCATCAGCCTTTACAACTGAAGGGGCGTAGGGCAGGTGTGCTTCCTCAAAAGTGAGACCAGGGATATGGGCCCCGCCACTTCTATCATTTATACCAGCCTTACTAACACTCTAGGGACTTAATGTTACCTTCATCTGCACCCTCATTTGAGCTTTGTGGGTACGTGGTTTTCCATACCCATTACATTTCTTGAAGTCACACATACTTATCTCAATCCATGTGTGATGCTACTTGGAACTTCCAGTCCAGTGGTATAATAAACCCTTACACGTATGTAATACTTTCACTTGATAAAGCACTTTGTTTTGTGTGTTGTTTTGTTTTGAGACAGGGTTTCACTATCTATTCCAACCTGGTCTTGAACTCACTCTGTAGCCCAGGCTGGATTTGAGTTCATGGCAATCCTCTTGCCTCAGCTTCCCAAGTGCTAGAATTACAAGTGTAAGCCACCACACCCAGCTCAGATAAAACACTTTTAATATCCTATCACAGTGGAGTTGAAAGGAATAGGGGAATACTTCCTCTTTAGGGATTGGAGACTGGGAGTTTTATCTCTGTACCGTTAGTGTCGCTGCTGACACAGGGCACTATACTCAGCGGGAAGGACTTCAGTTGTATACACAGTAGTGGTATCGATTTGCCTGTGGTCTTAGTTGCTTCTTCCCAGCCTCGCAGCTGGCTGTGTCCCAGTGACTGCTCTCATTACCTCTGTGGAGCCACAGAAGAGCCCCCTCCTGCCCCGCCCAGGTTGTGGTTACTGTGACTCTGGCACATGTGTGGCACTGTGATGGCCTCTGCTCACTTACTCTCTGCCACTTTCAGTTTCACTTTTTTTTGTGATTTGAACACTCACTGGATTTAGGAACAAAGGGCCTGGGTTTTTTCTTAGATTTCCCTCTATGTAGCAGGCTCGTGCTTAGTTTTCCACATAATTCCTTCATATAAGCCACCTGGAAACCCGTGGGGTAAGTATCATTCTCCCCATTTTATGCATGGGTAAATTGAGGCTCAGTATTGAGCTGACTTTGCTGTTGTCACAGCTTTTGGGTCAGATGTGCTGACCCTTGCAACCTCAGACAGAAAGTGGCCAAGGTTGTCAAAGTTAAAGGGAACAGAGTCCTTTCTGACCGATACTCTGTGCTCCCTGGAAGGGCTGGCCCCTTGCAGCACAGCACCCATGGGTGCCTGGGGTTCCCTCAGAGCTCAGCAGTCACTGTCCTCCCTTAGCAGCACAGAGCAGCCAGGCTAATGCGACAGGAGAGTCACAGCTGAGAATGAACCTAGCGTGGCCAGGCTGTGACCTGCTGACGGCCGGGAGTAGGTAAAGAGTCCAGCTTCCTGGGGGAGCCACTCCCCAGGGAGACAGTGCTCAGACCCCTGGTGCCTCCTGAGCTGCTGTAGAGCACCTCAGTGCTCTCAACCAGTGCTGGGAAGCCTTTCAGAGCCCTCGATGTTAACAGCCAACTGGCTGTAGTAGATGAGTCCTTCATAGCTGAAACCTAGAAGAGCAAACCAAAGGGGGCTCTTGACCGTCAGGACCCTGGGCTGGGTTTGCAGCTTGTGCGCTGCACAGCTGAGAGGGTACTCCATGTAGATAGTGGGTATTTGTTCCGCCTGTGGTGCAATAGGTAGCGAGTAACCCTTCTGTCGCAGTGGTGCATCAGAGCAGCTTGCGGCAGACGGGAATCTTGAGGCCGGACTGCTTTTCTAGTAGTGGGGTACAGGCTGAAGGCAGCAGCCCAGCTCTTTCCTGCTGGGCCACTCTCTCTGTGCCTTCGGGTTTCATCCATGGACCAGGTTGGGAGGCTGCCCTCTGCCTGCGGCTGCATGGCTGCCCCCACGGCTTCACCTGGCCTGCCCTTGACTCCTTGTCTGGTCTCCAAGGAGGAGAAGCCCTGCCAGTGAACAGAGGCTCCACTGACCCAGGGCAGGATGGCCACGTCAGCCCCACTGCGAAGTCTGGAGGAGGAGGTGACCTGCTCCATCTGCCTTGACTACCTGCGGGACCCTGTGACCATTGACTGCGGCCACGTGTTCTGCCGCAGCTGCACCACCGATGTGCGTCCTGTTTCGGGGGGCCGCCCTGTCTGCCCGCTCTGCAAGAAGCCTTTCAAGAAGGAGAACATCCGGCCTGTGTGGCAGCTGGCCAGCCTGGTGGAGAACATCGAGAGACTGAAGGTGAACAAGGCCAGGCAGCCGGGAGACACAGCCCAGGAGCTGCAGGACACCAAGCTGTGCGGGCGGCACCAGGAGAAGCTACACTATTACTGCGAGGACGATGGGAAGCTGCTGTGCGTGATGTGCCGGGAGTCTCGGGATCACCGGCTGCACACAGCCGTTCTGGTAGAGAAGGCCGCCCAGCCCCACAGGGTAAGCCTGGACTAGTCTGCCTCAACCTGCCTCAGGCGCCCTGCCCTGTGATTTCCTGTGGGCAAGGCCTCCCTAAGCCCTGAAGGGTTCTTCCGGGTGGAGTTCCCAGCCTTCGTCACCCCCACCACCCTAGACCAGAGCATGCATCTGTCCATCACTTTTTTTTTCCTCAGGAAAAAATCCTGAACCACCTGAGTACCCTAAGGAGAGACAGAGACAAAATTCAGGGCTTTCAGGCAAAGGGAGACGCCGACATCCTGGCTGCACTGGTAAGTGCCCTGAGGAAGCGCGAGCGGTTCACCT
Organism: Dinomys branickii; assembly: GCA_004027595.1. Lineage (NCBI taxonomy): Eukaryota > Metazoa > Chordata > Mammalia > Rodentia > Dinomyidae > Dinomys > Dinomys branickii. Next base: position 21,436 of record PVLD010011994.1, on the reverse strand, counting down.
GTGCGGGCAGGGTATGGGGAGTCAGTGACTGCTGGTGGTGTTCCTTCTCTACATAGCTTGAGGAGGTATTGGCTTGGCAGCCGGCACCCTGGGCTTTGGGCTGAGCTGTGCCTGTGGGGGCCAGCTGCGTGCTTCAGGCTTTGGGCCTTGCTGTCCGCAGGGTCCCTTCCTTCCTCTGTGGCACACCTCAGCCCTGCGTCTGGCCACTGTAGCTTTCCCGCCTGAGGAAGGCCCTGCTCCACACTCCCTTTCAGAGTGGGGAAGACGTGGTCTCCCTAGAGTGAAGGGCAGCCAGAGGATTTGATAGGAGGGAGCCGGCTGCAGGGACAGAGCAATGCTGGAAGTAGCCTGAGTTCCAGGAGCAGTACGGGCCAAGTGTGTGGCTGCTTGGACTTGGGGGAGGCGGAGCTAGGAAAGGCTGTGTTGCGCACACTCGTTCAGGTTCACTGAGAAGACAGGCTACAGTGGCTGAGCACACCCGCATTTGGTTCTGGGCTCAGGAGGCAGTGACCTGGCCTGACTCCCTGGTCAGGACCTCTGTGAGACCTTTGTGAGAAGACGAGGGTGGACCTGGACCACCTGACAGTGTCTCCCGCCTAACCAGCTGTAGAACTCATGAGAAGGGGCCAAGAAGTGCACCCCTGACTCTGAGTCCAGAAAGTGCTACGCTGTCCCCTCCTGGCCCTTGCAGACAAAGCTGCAGGAGCAGAGGGAGTACATTGTGGCAGAATTCAAGCAGGGCCACCAGTTCCTGAAGAAGCGGGAGCAGCATCTCCTGGAGCAGCTGGCCACCCTGGAGCAGCTGCTCACCGAGGGCAGGGAGAAGTTCAAGACCCGGAGTGTCGGGGAGCTGGCCCGGCTAGCTCTGGTCATCTCCGAACTGGAGGGCAAGACCCAGCAGCCAGCCGCGGAGCTCATGCAGGTAAGAGGCCTTGCTTGGGAGGTGAGGGTTGGCCGGCTCGCTAGGCTGTCCTGGGACCTGGGAACTGCTTCCTCTCAGGCCTCAGCTTTGCCATCTGAAGCATGTGCCGATACTTTTACCATCACTGAGGGTTACACATACATAAGAGGAGATAACTGGACCTATGTGACATGTTTAGAAATTGAAAAGTGCTGTAGAGGTGGGAGGAAATTGCTGCCCTCCATCCTCACTGCTCCCCCAAGGGAATAGCACAGTGGCAGAGACTTGCTTGGTAGAAGTGCACTATGGTTCTGGAGGTGAAGAAAGGTGTAGTGGGGGCAAGGGAGGCCTGAACTCTTGATGACCCAGAATGTATGGAGGTGAAGGGAGACAGAAATGCTGGGGTATTCTCTGGGACTGTGCAAACAACCCCCAGACAACTGGGTAGAGAGAGGTGCGGTGCCTGAAGTACTCCCTGGCGGAGGTGGCTGTGATGCTGAGAGCAGGTTGTCAGGGGTGTACTCTTCTTGCACCACTGAAACCAGCAGCAGCCTTTGGAGGGCTGGGGGTTCTAACTCCATGCCGATGAGCCAGGAGAGGGATGGTCTCACCGACATGCCTGTTTTGGGGTGGTTACACCTGTGTGTTGGCAGCAAAGCCACCAGCCTCTAGGCAAGTGAGGTCCCTGGCCAGTGACAGGGCACAGTGAGGGCCAGGAGAACAGGTGTGGCTGGCAAGCTGCCCGGCCTGTGTCCTGTGGGGGCCGTGTGAAGAGGGCTCTGCCTGCTGCTCCACTGTGGACGCGTGCCGCGTTGAGGCCGAACGCCAGCAAGTGGGTGCGGTCTGTCCCCAGGTGGGGCAGGCCTGGAGTGCCGTGAACTCGAGCCCTGTCCTTCCAGCTCCCAGACTCTGCTCTTGTTCTTGTTTACTCTCGGTTTGTTTAACGTGTCTCGGGCCCCTCCTTTTCTCCAGCTGTCATTCTGTCCCCTCAGATTCCTCCTACTAGACTCCGCCTGAGTCCCCGCTGCCTCTCCCTTGCCCTGCATCGTTGCGCATTTCCGAGAGGAGAGAGGCCCCTGGCTGGGCACAGGTGGGGCTGAGATGTATGTCTGCCCAGGGGGAGGCTCAGAGAGCTGGGACAGCGCCTGAGGGAAGGGAGAGAAGGCAGTACCCACTCAAATAAAACCAGTACGGGAAGCATTGGTGCTGGCGGGCTGTGTGTGATTATTTGGGTTTGATGTAGTTAAAAGGAAGTAGACGGCTAACTCCATAGTTTTAATATGTGGCTGTCAAGGAACAGCAAGAGGAGACCCCAAATAGGGTCCAGAAATCTGAGAGAAACAGAAGAGGGAGAAGCAAAAGGCAACGTGAGAAAAACAAAGACCTTTGATACAGAGGGTGGACAGGGAAGGGGATCCCTCTGGGCTGGAAGTGACAGTGGGGGTGACAGGATGATACAACCCGCAGGCCATGCAGGAGGCAAGTGCCTCCCCTCCCCTGTGGGCCCTGTCCACCCAGGACGCCTTCCTGAGCGTTCTTGGTTCATAATCAGAGATTGCCAGTCTTCCACAGACAGGGACTTCAGGTGAGAAGGGTCTCCCGGAGCTTTAGGTAGCTGCTTCCCTCCGGAGCCTGGTTGGACATCCGGCCCTCCTGCCCTTCCCTTGGCGGGGCCTGTTCTCCGCCCTGCTCACACCTTTAGCCCTAGGTTACCCTTCTCTCCCAGTTCTGTTCTGTCTTGTAGCAACTCCTGTATCATAGTGTATGTCCACTTTGCCCTACCCAGCCTGCTGCTGGGAGACAGTTTAGAAAGATTTGCTGTAACTGCACAGCGAGTCTTTGTGCAGTTGATTCATTGTGGGGCAGGTTGTAGCCGAAGCTCTGACTTGGTCTCTCTTTCCCTGGAGAAAGCCCTGTAGCCCGGCCTTCCAAAGCCCTCCGGAACATTCCCTGCGCGTGCACTTGTTGGTTCCTTTAGTTTCTCAGGTGTTACCCTCACCAGGAAGCCCTCCTCCAGCCCCTTCATTCTCCCCTGTTCTCCACCTCGCTTATCCTGATCCTGACAGCAACACGGTTCGGCATTTGTTACGGTGATGGTTTGGTGTCTGCTTCCCCGATGGGGTGTCAGCTCTGCCAAGTAGGGGTTTGTGTCTCTTTCTCTGTTTACTGCTCTCTTCCAAGCTTCTGCCTTAGTGCCTGACACACAGGAAGAGATTTGTAGAATGAGTAAGAGGAGGGAAAACTCGAGTACTGCGAAGGCTTTAGACCGGCAGAGGGAGGCTCTGAGCAGAAGGACCCCTTTCCCACCTGTCCTGTACCCCCACCTGCTTATTCTTATGTGGCCAGCGCACTGCCGTTCTTGTTCAAACCGCAGCCTGTCCTGGATTGTCCTCAACCAGTGTGGCTGCTCAGGTCTGTCTCTAGAACATTCTGGGATGTGCAGCTTCCTTCCGCCCTCCACCGCCCCCACCCTGGCTCAGGCCGTCCTGGTCTTCCTGATCCACAGTGGCGGCCTCCCTCTCCGTTCTCAAGGCACCAGGTCACATAGGGTTATGGTTAGCTGCTGACGGGTAGCCAAAACAGAAGTCGGTTCCTGTCTCAGCGGTTCGGGTACAGAGGGTCTAGAGAGGTCGGTGAGGTCTTCCATGGAGCGGGGTTACTTCATCTGATAGTTTCACCAGCTTCTGTGCATTCGGTCCTCAGCTGTGTGCTCACCCCCATTCCAAAATTCAGCTTGGAGGAAAAAAAGATCTAGAAAGCATTTTTTTTACCCTTCCTTCATCCATCCACCCACCCTTCCTTCTTCCCCCCTCCCTCCCTCCTTCCTCCCCCTTTGTTCCTTTGTCTGCCTTCCCTCCCTGTTTTTTCTTTTTCCTTCTCTTTTCTTCCCTCCTTTTCCTTACTGTCCGACAAGACCCAGAAATCGTAGTCATTGCTTTCTTTCACACCCCGTTTTCTGGACCTTAGTTGCATGACCAGTCCAGGCGGTGTAGTTCCAGGGTGGCCAGGTGCCCGGCTGACTCCAGGGTTCTGTCCTTGAAAGTGAGACTATGGGTCCTGGAGGGCACTTGACTGTCCCAGCCCTGTGTAAAGCTGATCATGGGGTCTGTTCCCTGCTTGAAACTCTTTGGTGGCTTTTCCCTGCACACGGAACAAAATCCTGAGTCCTGCCCCGTACCCAGCCGTGCACGGCCTGGCCCTGCCTCCTTCCCCCTGCCCTCTCCCGTTCCTTCCTGCCAGGCTCACTGGCCTTGCTTTTCGCTCCTTCAAGCCTTAGCCCAGCTGTCTGCTTGGATATCCTGGCTGTGTCATTTCTGTCGCCAATGGCCGCTGTCACTGCGATGCCTTTGCTTGCTTTTGGCTGTTCTGTCCAGTGCCCCAGTAGAAGGTCAGCTCCCTAAGGCAGGCCTCACGTGCTCTGCGGACTGTTGTCCCCGCCTCCAGACCACGTCGGTTGCGTGAGTGCAGCCTTGCTCAGGTGGTGTTGATGCTGTGTTCTCTTCCTTCCAGGATACCAGAGACTTCGTGAACAGGTAAGGGTTTGCTCTGCGCAGTGTGCACATCTGTGACCTCTCCCTCTTCCCGGGCCGTGATCAGGTGCGTGAACGAGCTGTGTGGTGCCGAGGTTCCCGTGCCCCTGGTGGCTTCTGGGGAGCAGGAGCACGGCCTTGTGTGCTGGAGGCTGCTCACCCCCCACTTGCTGTGTGTGTTGCCAGGCCCTGGGTCCCCGTACTGTCCCAGGCGGGGACATAAGGGTAGAAACCTGACTGGGCAGACAGAAGCACTCCCGGGAGGAGTCTGGGGTCTTCGGTCCTTCTCGGTGGTGCCTTTGGGCCCATTTTTCTGCATCTTGGCGGGTGCTGATGAAGCCTTTCCTGCCTCCTTTGTCGCGGTCTCAAGGTTGAGAGACGAGAGGAGCTGCTATCGGGCTGCCGCCTCCATTGTCTCCTCAGGTACCCACGGAAGAAGTTCTGGCTGGGAAAACCCATCCCTCACATGGTTAAAAGAAAGGCTGGAGAATTCTCGGATAAAGTCCTTTCTCTGCAGCGAGGCCTGAGGGAGTTCCAGGGTAAGGGTCGGCCAGGGCCACCGCTTAGAGCGGGCACCCGGCTCCTCCCGTGGTGTTCTCTGACCTCCGCTTCCCAGGGCTCCTGACCGGGTCGCTTTCCTGCTGGGGTTCTGGGGTGGAGCCCTGTTGCGATGACGTCATCACTCCCCTCTTTCCTCCCCAGGAAAGCTGCTGAGAGACTTGGAGTATAAGACAGGTGAGTGTGCCGGGCTGGTCCAGATCTGACTTGGAGAGAAGACTGAGAGCTCTGGCAGCGCCCAGCTCCCAGGTCCCCTCTTCTGCAGCGGGGAGAATTTCCCAGCTACAGACCAGAAGCCTCTGCGCCTCGGTCTTCAGCTGGCCTCTGCGGAGGGTTGGGTGCTTTCCTGCCCTGTGTGTGGTGGTCCTGTCTGACCTGTCTGAGTGCAGAGGCTGCCCCTGCCCGGCAGTGCTCTGTTGCCGGGTCGCGCACTGCGTCGTCCCTCCAGGAGATGCTGTCTGTAGACCAGGGCATGAGTAGCGTCCCTTGGACTGTGCAGTGTGCCAGCCCTGCCAAGCACTTGCAGAGACCAGTGGCTGCTTTCTGGACTACCTGTGACACCGGCTTCTTCCCTTGTCCCTGCAGTGAGTGTCACCCTGGACCCACAGTCAGCCAGCGGGTACCTGCAGCTGTCGGAGGACTGGACGAGTATAACCTACAGCAGCCTGTACCAGAGCAGCTACCTGCACCCCCAGCATTTCGACTGTGAGCCAGCCGTGCTGGGCAGCAAGGGCTTCACCTGGGGCAAGGTGTACTGGGAAGTGGAGGTGGAGAGAGAGGGCTGGTCTGACGAGGAGGAGGACGGGGACGAGGAGGAAGAGGGGGAGGAGGAGGAGGAGGAGGAGGAGGAGGAGGAGGAGGAGGAGGAGGGAGGGGAGGAGGAGGTGCTGGAGAGCTGCATGGTGGGCGTGGCCAGAGACTCGGTGAAGAGGAAGGGAGACCTGTCCCTGCGGCCGGAGCACGGCGTGTGGGCGCTGTGCCTCTCCTCCTCCAGGCTCTGGGCCAACACCAGCCCCGAGACTGAGCTTGTGCCCACGCTGCGGCCCCGGAGAGTGGGCGTCGCCCTGGATTACGAGGGGGGCACTGTGACTTTCACCAACGCGGAGTCGCAGGAGCTCCTCTACACCTTCACTGCCACCTTCACGGGGCGCCTGGTCCCCTTCCTGTGGCTCCGGTGGCCGGGCACACGGCTCCTGCTGAGACCCTGAGCCCCAGCCACAGATGGCTCGTTTCTTTGGGGGCCCAGGACTCTGGGGGGAAGGGTGCCTGGCAGAGTACGGGGAGCAGGGAGAAGATGTGTCCACTGCCACCCACTTCTCACCGCGGTGGCCCTGGACATCGCTCAGCACTCTGTCCTGCTGTACTGCCCTAGTCAGCTTCTCTCCCCGCTGCTGGTCTCCCGTGGGACCTTCTGACCAGAAGTCCATCAGAACCTCTGCTCCTGTGCCACGCTCTGTTGGACAAGAGGCTGAGGCTGCGTTTTCTGGCCCAGTGTGGTACCCTGTGCTGGCTGGTCTTGGGACGGACATTGGTTACACATGAGACCACTTTGATATTTTCAAGCCCTGTGGGTTCCCTGTTCCCAGATCTCTGCTGCCCCTCTCCCCTGACTTTTGAGCAGACCGACCCCCACCCCAGCTGGGAGTTAAAGGTCTGTAAGATGAGGAAATACACTGAATCGGCATCCACTCGGGTAGAGGTGTCCAGGTGTGGGGCCAGCCGCTGGGAGTGCCAGTATGAGTCACTTCCCCGTGGCACCAGGCTCAGCAGTTTGGTTTCTGTCATTGGGGTCTCCCTGGAGCCATCTCTGATCTTGTGGGAGGATCTGGGCCATGTGGTGAGGTAACAGCTGTGATCAGTGATGGGTAAGTTGCCCACCAGGGTCTTTGTGAGGGGAGTTTTTAAAAGGATCCAGGACACCTGCCTCGTTACCCACCATCTGAAAACCAAGGCAGGTGCCAGGCGAGCAGCACCTCCCCGCTCCAGGTGCTCCCGTCTCTTCAGAGGTGCGAAGCTTGTGTCACTGGCCCTGCTCAGGGTTCAGGCTCACTTCCCAGCAGAGGTGCAGAGAGAAGACAGGGCTGGTGGTGGAGTCCGGGTTTTCCTTCCAGAGGGAAATTGAAGGCTCAGCACCTGTGGACCCAGACCAAGCCCCCATCCTTTTTCAGGGACCCCCGATGCTGCCCAGTTTAACACGAGCCCCGCAGTTTAGCCAAAGTGATCCCCAGTCCTCATCCTGACCCATCCCAGGTGCTTACCAGTGCCCTGCTGCCCCCTCCCAGACTGCACCCAAGCGCTGTGGGTCTCTGGCCTTTCAGCCGCCACGTACGTCACCCGTATGCCGCGAACTGTATCACATGCTGCCTGAGTTGCACCTGCATCTAATTCTGCCTCTAGTTTGGTCAGCTCCTGGAGGGCTGACCCCGTCTCTTGTATTCCCCATGGCACCTAGCAGTGCTGAGCACAAAGTAGGTGCTCAATAAAGACTTGTTGAATGAATGATCTCGAAATACGTATTTTTTATTACAGCTTGGCCGTCACCCGAGTTCAATGTGGCTTAGAGAGTTCCATGGCTACTGAGAGCCCAGGGTTTTCTTTGTGTCCAGGACTCTGTGACCCTTCTCTGTCCTCTCTGCGTGTGCTGACCTTTCTGGAAGTTCCAGAGAAGGTCCTCCAGCGGACATGCAGTAGCCACCACTGCGGCTCCACCTAGTTCTTCCTGTCTGGCAGTGGTGCCCTGAGCTGGCTCCAGCACCGTGGAGCGGGGGTGGTGGCAGCCTGAATACCACGGCCCCCCTTGGGAGATGGCAGTGCCCTGGGAATACCACCTGCAGGGATTTATCTTGCCTCCTAACATGTCTGACCGTTTAACCTCTTGTGTGTTCTGATTTACAGTTTTTAATCCTCTTAAAGATAGAGAAGGGAGGGTTATGCAGAACTACCTGTAAGACGATCCTAGTTGCAAAGATGCCCTCCCTCAACTCCCATCTGGGGACTCCAAAAGTTTTCCCTTTTTAACGATGATGGTTACTTATTCCTGCGTACGTGGTCGGCTGTGTCTGTGGTGTCTGTTGCGGAAAAGCAGTTGTGTTTCACTCCCGAAGCCCGGTCCTGGTCGCTGGCCCGTGGGGAAGGGAGATTCGGCGCTCTGCCGCCCCGCCCCCGCCGCGTGAGCGCTTCCCGCCGCGGGCCGGGCAGACGCGCGCCTGGTGTGTGGCTTTGTCTGAGGCTGTCCACCCCGGGGTTCCTGCAGAGCCTCCCGTCCACCCTCGTGCTAACACTACCCTCTCCTCTCTACCCCTTGTTCCGCTGCCTGTGACCGTGCTAACAACAGTGAGCCCTTCCCTAGTTGTTACAGACCCCAAGCTGCTTGCTTGGGGCGAGTTCTGTCTCCTGACTGCCTGGAGCCCCTGTTGCTCCCTCACGTGTAGACAGGCCTGGATCTCCCTTGGGCATCAGACCAGAGGTCCAGGGTGGGTTCCAGCCGTTGCTTTGTCTTACATTTCCTTTAATTTACTTCATTGGGGTGAGACATCGTCCAGAGCCTTCCTAACAAATGGTGCATGGGAGTAGAACTTTTTTTGTCTTTTTGAGATAGGATCTCACTATGCAGTTCATGCCAGCTTGCACTCACTTTGTATCCCAAGCTGGTCCTGAACTCACAACAGTTCTCCTGCCTCAGCCTCCTGAGTGCTGAGATTACAGGCGTGCGCTACCATGCCTGGCATGGAAGTAGAAATTTTAAAACTTTGGATATATTGGAAGTGAAAATCTTAAACCCTTGGATATATGGAAATTTCCCACTTAAGAGGTCCTTTCAAGTATGGGATTCCTGACTGGGACTAGCACTCCTTCAGGCTGCCAGAGGCTGCCAGGTTGCTGCTGAGGTTCTCGAGGAGCACTGCTTCCCGATTCTTCATGTCTGGCATGTTCTCGTTTCACTGTCTGGGGTCGTGTCTGCCCTTTGCCGTCTTCATGTGCCTTGGTTGGGCGCCCCCTGCCCTTTCACATGCCTTTCATTGTAGGATTTATACACTTAGTCCTGGGAAAATTTCCTGAACTTTCTTCATTTCCCCTCCACCTTCTCCATCCTCTCAAATCTGTGCGCTCTGGCCTTCACTCGTCTCTTGAGTTTGTCAGGTACTGCAATGTGCCGTGTCCCTGGGCACAGCGTGAGAACGTAAGGAGAGCCTGCACGCTGGAGCGTGGGAGTTTCTCAGCGCAGGGCAAAGCTGCTGAAGCTCAGCAGAGAGATGGTGCCTCGACTCGGTGAGAAACACTGAGCGGCTGCTCTGTACTGACACCGCCGTGGCCTCCCTTTGCCCAGAGCCTGCGCTGTGGGAGGGACTGCGTGCGGACGGTAAAAATGAGCAAGGCAAATACAGAGCGCGGAAGGTGAGTGCGGTGGCAAACAGGCGTACTTACTTGTAAGCGTTCCGCTTGGAGGCCGGGCTTCGTGGCGCACGCCTCAAGTCCCAGCACTCGGGAGGCTGCGGCAGGAGGACCAACATGAGCTCGAGGCCAGCCTGGGCTACGTAGTAAGCTCGGGCAGCCTGAACTGCAGAGTGAGACCCTGTCTCAAAAATTTAAAAAGAGAAAAAAAAAACTATTTGGAGAAATGATCGCAGAGGGATAGAGGGGTCAAGGGATCTAGAGATGAGCCTTTTGGGAATGGTGGCTCTGACTCCCCTGGTAGGAAAGACTGGAGGAAACAAGTTTGGAATCGGTTTGGAGGGCAGAGGTCATTGATGAAAGCAAATGGATTGCGGTGGTCAAAAGAAGAGATGGGATTTGACTACAGAGGCTAAAAGATGATGGTTAAGGGTGATGGGTAGGTCTGGAGGCAGAGGTTCGGCCTGGCTGTCACATTTGAAATACCTACTGGGCATCTAAGTGGAAAACTCAGGCAGAGAATTGGCTGTAGGAGGCCCACGCTGAAGCAGATTGGGGAAAACGTGTGCCATGGCATCAGGGCCTATAGTGGTCGCAGCGTCAGCATCTGCAGGCCAAGCAGGGCCGGCAGCAGGAGCGGAACCGGCAGCCGGCTAGCGGGGAGCAGGCCTGGAGACACCAGGGCCGTGGGCAGGCGTGGCCGGCTGGTGGACGCGGTGCGTGGCTGTGGATTTAGCAGGCTGGGAGTGCTGGACATGGGGTGGAGAGAGCGATTGTGCCCAGTCGGGGTCCACCGGAAGGGTGCCGGCAGCCGCCCAGGCCTGCGCTGTGTGTGCCGTGCACCTCTCCAGCTGCTCTCCCACCCAGCCACCATCGGCAAGGGGACCTCTGAGGACGGTGGCCCCAGGCTCTTGTCCTCTGTCTTCTGAGTTTAGCCAGTGGGTGCTGCCCCGAGGAGGCGGAGAGAGGCCGTGTTCACTCCCCATCTTGGGCCAGGCCTTGGCTGCTGCTGCCCCTCCCTCTTGGTGGGGCCACAGCTCTCCCAGCCTCGTCTCTTCAGGCCTGGGCTCCGGTGGAGGTCTCACCATCCCACAGCCGCCGTATAAATGGTCTCTCTACCAAACCTTGTGGGTTACTCCCTGTGGGTAGTGGCTGGGAGCAGAGACCTGAGGGAGGAGCGGGAAGGGGGATGGGCTCCCTGGGGGGCTGGGGGCACTTGAGAACACGCCTTTGCTCAAGTGGGCAGAGAAGGCCTCCACGCGGCTTCTGGTGCTGGTACTCACCGTGAGGCCGATGACGGTGGCTGTGATGAGATACGAGGGCGACTGTGTAGGTGACATCTCAGGGGCAGACAGTAAGTGTGCTTGTCGTGCAGATGCGAGGCCCGGGCCCTGCTCAGCTCCCGGGCTCGGGTGGCAGAGGTGCCCAGAGTCTTCCTGGAGGGTTGGGTGACTGGTGAGCGTGTGATAGGTTTGTTTCACATTCATACTTCTTATTTCTTTTTGTGGTTTCATTACTTATGGCCAGGAGTAAGGGTTAAACAGGTGCCTTCCGTATCTTGTATTTCATTTTTTGTGTGTGTCTTTTTGAGACAAGGTCTCTCCATGTAATTCAGGCTGGCCTTAAACTCACTATGCAGTCCAGGCTGGCCTTGAACTTAAAGCAGTTCTGCCTCAGCCTCCCCAGTGCTGGGACTACAGACGTGCGCAACCACACCTGGCCTTTTATTTGATTTTCAAAGGGATGCTTCTATTATTTAGTTGGAATTATGTTCAATTTGATGTTTGATTGCGATTTTTGTAATATATCGTTATTTTAGATACCTAAAATGCACCTAGTTTAAGCATTTTCTCTTGAAAATGATTATTTCTGTTGAAGTCACCGTGTTTTCTTCTTTACCAGTGAATGCCATTAATAAACTATATTTATTCAATTTTGTATTCCTAGAAAAATTATTTTCTGCTTGATTCTGATTTTTATGTCTATGTTGATAAGTAAAGTTGGCCTAAGAATAAAATTTGTCAAGTTTCTGTTAAGCTCAAACATGATCTGGGAAGCATTCCTTTGGCTTTCCGTAGTCCTCCTTTATAGTGGGGATTGTCTTTTGTCTTCTTTCTGTAAAAGTTTTGGTAAAACATACCTATAAAACCTAGTGGCCCTGGTATTTATTTTCATTGGAGGGGTATTGCTGCGGGGAAGAAACACTTAAAATTTTAATTTCTAGTTTGATTTCCTAAATGGCTAGAGTCCTATTCATGTTTTCTATGTCATCGTGAGTCAGCTTTTTGTAGATTATATTTTATATGAAATTATCCATTGTGTATTTTCACTCATTAATACTAAAGCTCATAGCTGAGTGTGGTGGCACATGCCTGTAATCCCAGCACTTGGGAGGCTGAGGCAGGAGGACTGTTGCAAGTTCAAGGCTATCCTGGGCTACAAAGTGAGCTTAAGACTAGCCTGAACTACATAGTGAGACCCTGTCTCAAAAAGAAAAAAAAAAAAAAAAAAAAAAAAAAAAAAAAAAAAAAAAACTAAGCTCATGGTATAGTTTTGTCCTATTTTTCATTTCTACTACTGTCCATTTATAATTTTTACTTTTTATTGATTAACTCGCTAAGTATTTGCTGATAGTAATCTTTTCAAAGAAATAACTTTTAGTGTTGAATGTTCTGTTTCATTTCTATTTTGCTCTTTTCAAAGGCATAGTCTATTAGCTTGTTGAGTTAGATACTTACTTTAATTTCACTACTTGTTTAATCTATCATATATGCTTCTAAGACCATAAATTTCTACTTAAGTAATATCGTTGTACATTTAAGGCTATGTCCATAAAACTCTTTGATGCTCTTCAAGAAGTAGAGGGATGGTGGTGTATTCGGGAAGCTAAGGCAGGGGGATTGCTGGTCTGCATAGTGAGCTCGAGGCCAGCCTGAACTCCATAGCGAGACCCTGTCTCAGAAAACGAGAAAGAGGTAGCAGGGTGGGCTCAGTGGTAGAGCATGCTTAGCACGTGCAAGGCCCTAGGCTTGATGCCAGCAGCACAACGGGAGGCAGAGCTTAACTCCTCTTTCCCCGTTCTTTTTCCCTTGATTTAGTGACCACTCTGTGCATGAACTTGGAGTCCTGCTCCAGCTTGAGGCATTTCCGGCTGGTCTCTCTGCTGCAGCCTCAGGAGAAGCCTTGAGGCTGAACCACCAGCCAGCTTGCTCCAGACTCCTGACCCACAGAAACTGAGAGAACCCTTCAATGTTTGTTGACCTAAGATGCTAAATTTGAGATAACTGGTTACTATGCAGCAGTAGGTAACTAATGACTGCTTAGCTGTGGTGTTTTATTGTCTTTCAGTTGTAATGTTTTAAATTTTTCATGATTCTTTGGTCCATGAATAATTTAGGTGTGATCGATAAATAATAGGCTTCTATATTCTCTTTGATTTTTAATTTTATTGTGGTCAGAGATCACTGTCTACATGATTGACAAGACAAAAATCACAGACTTCTTGTTTTGTTTTAAAAAAGAGCCGGGCGTGGTGGCGCACACGCGCAATCCCAGCACTCATGAGGCTGAGGCAGGAGGATTGTTGAGAGTTCAAGATCAGCCTGGGCTACAAAGTGAGCTCAAGGCCAGCCTGAACTGTATAGCGAGACCCTGTCTCAAAAAGAAAAACAAAAGTTTCAAAAAGAGTTCTTAAGCTGGGAGTGTAACCTGGTGGAAGGATGCTTGCCTAGCATGTGTGAGCCCTGGGTTCCATCCTCAGTATCAGAAACACAAGAACACAACTATTTGTTCTGATGTTATTGTGCCATTGAGCACGGAGATAGGTACTTTTCAAAGCTCTGCATAAAACTTTATAAGCACTTACACCATTAGAAAACATGTTCGTCTAAATATAATACGAGAGCAGTTATCAACAGGAGAGAAAATTATTTAATGAAGTAGACACTTTAGATTAAAAACTTTTTTACCACATTTTACAAAACATAGTCAATATTGGAGCTGAAGAATCGTGACAGAATCTTTCGTTGCAGGGAAGTTTATAGTTCCAGGTCACTACACCACCCTCCAGGCAGCACCTGAGTCCTTGACAATGCTCTGGGCTGGACTCCTTGTCAGAACAGGGGAGAACATCGCTCCTGCCTCTTCCTCATACCCCTTCCATGCAGCCGCTGCCTGGGGAGCAGCATTCCTGGCCCTGAGTGCAGGACTGCCACTAGGTAAGGCAGGAGAAAACAACAGGCTGGAAGCTTGAAAGCTTAGCACAAGGTATAAGGAAATGGGAGAAGATTTTAAACAACAGGAGGCACAGAAAACATTACTGTGCCAGCTTTTATGTTTGAGTCTTGGTCATTTTCCCCTAAATGTTCCATGAGGGCTCAAAAAGGCTATTCCCACTGTTAGTGCATGGTTCCGTATGACTTTAAGTGAATCTTTATTATGCAAATGTGCACTGTCAGTATTAGAATAATTTTATTCCATGATTCAAATACTTTATATTCTTAATTTTTTGTCTTACATATCAATTAGAGTGAGAGAGATGCTTTAAAAACCTGGTACCATAGTTGTTGATTCGTCTAGTTCTTCTTATAACTGTCAATGAAGTATCGCCTTCATTAGAGCTTAGAATTTTACAATTCCCAAACAAGTTGTTCTTTTACTAGAATGTTGTGCTATTCTTTCTCTAACCTAATAATACTTCTTTCATTAAAATAGTATATTTTCTCCGCTATTGATACAATTATATCAGCTTTCCTTCGGTTATCATTGCCAGGAGTATCATGTTTAATCTTTCATTGTCATTGTTTTATTTATTTTGAGAAAAGCATAGGTATGTTTTTGTTTTTTTCTTTTACCCCCCTCCCAAGCTAGGAGCTTATCTTATGGCAAATCTGAATTTATTCTCCTTATATTTACTGTGATTATTGATAAATCACAATTTTTATGACATTTTGTGATTTCTATTTGTCATTTTTCTGTTCTCTGTTGTTATGGTTTATGCATTGTGTCAACTTGGGGAGTCTAGATGTTTGGGGGAGTGACTCAGCAGGAAGCCAAGGTGCTTACTTTGTACACATCCTGAGCCTGTGGAAGAGAAGGGCATGGAGACTGGGTGAGAGCTACAGGCCCCCTGGGTGGGGGTGGGCTGTTTACAAGGTAAGGGAGAAACAGAGGCTGCTTGCAGCCATTCCTCCCTTTTGCTGGTTGTTTTTGCTGGGTTCTGCCACCATGAATGTTTGCCCTCTGCCATGTGCCACTCTGCCTCAGAACCAGCCAAGATGGACTGAAACCTCCACAAACTGTAAGCTAAATAAACCTTTCCTTTCTTCATTTTGGGTGTTGGGTATTTTGTCTCAGCAATGAGAGAAAAGTAACCAAGACTCCTGTCTGTCTGTCTCTCTCTCTCTCTCTATTGGGTTGACGTGTTCACTTGGAGCTTGCTTTATTCCATGTTTCTTCTATCTGGTTTGGAACTTACATATCCTTTTCTTACTCATAAAATTTTATACTCGAGTTTGAAAAACAAGGCTTATCAGGACCGTTTCTTTCTCCCAGACAATACAAGACTATGGACTGCTCTAACCTGGAACAACTGCCTCGGCTGTGATGTCATGATTCACAGCTCTGTTCCCCATCTGAATTGTTTTCGTTTTGTTACTTCAGTGCTGCTAGGACCGTTTCTGCATTCTTACCGGTATTTCTATGCCGCAGTTTCTCTATCATTGTCATTATTGTCATTATTGTCATTATTATTAGCCTTTCTGAGACAGGGTCCCGCTGTGCAGTCCAGGCCGGCCTTGAGCTCACTTTGTAGCCCAGGCCGGCCTCAAACTCCCAACGATCCTCCTGCCTCAGCCTCCTGAGTGCTCGGGTTACAGGCGTGCACCATCACATCTGGCCACAGTTTCTTTGGATATACACAAAAACGTGAACTTGTGCCTCAAGGGTATCGTGTGTTCAGCTTTACCAGATGACACCAGGTGACTCTGGAAGGCTATTGTGCCACCCCACGTCCCCCATGGAGTGCGGCCTTCTTACTGCCCTTCATTTTTAAACAATGATGTTAAATCATATTTGTGTACAGAAGTGAGGTTTGATGGGGTCGAGCGGTGGACATTTGGACGTGGATCAGGAATACTTTATAAGACACAAACTAGTTCTTCATAAGGTTTCTGTGTTGTAAAGGGTCTATGATACAGTGGTACCTCAGTTCATGAATTTAATTCTTTCCACAATTCTGGTCACAAACCAAATTGAATGAGAACCACATCTAATTCAGTGGTTAGGTTCAGTATTGACCTTATAGGGAAATTTGATTCCATTCTCCTCCAGTTTGTTTTGACCAGAATCATGGAAAGAATTAAGTTCGTGAACTTAAATCAGTATACTTTAAAACCCAATCCAGAATCTAAAACATCTGCAATGAGTAGACACCTCTCAGAGGAAGTACAAACAACAAAGCAATATATGAAAAAAGCCCAACGTCACAGGTCATTCAAGATACGTAAATTAAAACAACACTGAGATTCTGTCTCCTGCCAGAAAGAGTAACAAAACACTGGAGGAGCTTGGGGCAAAAAGAACCTTCTCCGCTGCTGGAAGTACAGACTGGTGCAAGCGCTGTGGAAATCAGTGTGGAGGTTCCGCAAAAAACTAGGGCCAGAGGTTCCGTTTGAAGCAGCTGTTCGCCGGTTAGGCATCTTCCTGAAGAGTGAAAAGCATCGTATCACAGTGGTATACATATACCCATGTTTATAGCAGCATATTTGGTAATAGCTATAGCGTGGAGACAGCCCAGATGCCCGTCAAACCATGAATGGATAAATAAAACTTGGTTTTTGTATACAAGGGGGTACTGCTGCCGTGAAGGAGGGTAAAGGAGATGATTTTAGATGAATGGGTGCCCCATGAGACCGTACCTGGAAGTGTAAGAAATAAGATGCACATGTTTAAATACTACATTGTATCTCTTGTGTGAGAAACAAAGGGTAAATGATGACCAAAATAGAGGATAGATAACTGTGAAATCGGAAGAAAACGTTCAAATCGGAAAGGGAACGGAGGGGAAAGAAAGAAAATGAAAAAAGGGAATACAAGGAAAAGATAGAAACAGCTTTTGTAAATAAGGAGGGGAAGTGTTGAAGGGAGGAAAGGGGGTGGGAGAAGAGGGGTCGGCACATCGTGTGTAACTGCAAATTCTCTGTGGTGAAGGTAACTATCACGTATGCCTAACATGTACCAATAAAATTTAAAAAAAATTACCAGTGTTAAGCCCTGCATGTGCCCCCTTTCTAGTCACGTCCCCGCCCCGCTCTCGCACTGAGCCGTAACCCCTGCGCCCTGTGGCTGAACCTGGTGTTTAACGCTCCTTTGCTTGTTTTTGTGGTATTATCGTATGTATAGTCGCATGAATAATATGGAAGTTCGTTTTGCATGTTTTCAAACTTGTAGAAGTAGAACTATGTGTATTTAAACTTTTATCAGTGCAGTGTGCTGCACATGGTGTTCACACCCCTGGAGTGGGGCTGGTCCTGCGCGGACACATTTTCGTTACTTTTGCCCTCCTCCCCGCCATCTCTTGGTCCCTTCCCACTTGAGAAGATCTCTCTCCCCGCGCCTGTTGTCTGCCTTTTATTTTGCTCTTTGCCTGTTTTCTTTATCTGTTCATCTGTTGGTGGACGTACAGGCTGCTCCCAAGACTTGCGTGTTACGAACTGGGCTGCTGTGATAAACACAGCTACAGTGTATCAATGTAATAGGTATTTAGCTCTTTGGGAACGATAGCTAGAAGGGGAATACCTGGGTCAACTTGATTTTTTATTTGTGCTTTTGAAATTCATATATGCAAATACACATAGCTATGACTCATTCACATGCTGCGTGGTGGATTTTGTGAATATGCTACTGCTGATATTCTGTAACTGAAGCTGTGGTGCCGACTGTGTTCAGCGTGTTTCTGTATACACGTGTGTGAACATTCCTTTAAAAGGGATACTGGGCCAAACAGTTATTAGATGTTGCCAGATTTTTCTATGAGGAAAATTTCAAATTTCCATATTCAAATTCCACAATCAAAAGGCATAAAACTAAATCTAAGTAGCCAGAGAGGGACATCTTTATAGAAAGGATGGGAGTGTTGAAGTTCTCCACTTTCCCGCAGTTCTCCCTGAACAAAAGAATTTGTATCACTGTCAGTGTAATTTAAGTTAAAAGAGCACCAGGATTTTTTAAAAAAGAAACTGACAAGTTGATTCTAAATTTATATGGAAACATAAAGATCTATAAGTAGCTAAGTTTGAGAAGGACGCAAAGAAGGTAGCCTTGTTCACCATGAAGGTGGATTACAAAGTTGCAGCAGCAGCAAAACGGGACATCATGGTTCAGGGAAGACAGAACAGCAGCATAGAAAGCTCAGAAGCAACTCCTGTGCTCATGGAAATTGGTGTGTTTGAAGTGGAACCATCTATCAGGGAGGATAGGATGGATTCTTAGAGATGGAGGTGGGAAAGCTGGTTTAATGCATGGAAAAAGTAACTGACTTCACTTCCTCACACCAGATACAGACATTAATCTGGACAACCAATTTATAAAACTAGTGGGAACACATATAGATGAACATATTTATATATCTTGTAATGATTGATAAGTCACAAAGCAGCCAGCCTCACCCCCCTCATGGGAAAACTTTAACTCTCAGTATTTCTCTCCTTCCCTTACCTGTTCCACTTCAGTTCCCCTCGGCCACAAAGCTATCCCCGCCCTCATTCGCTCTGGCAGTTCACCTGCTCGGGTCGTCTGACCTGGGCAACTCCTGCCGTTAGGCTAGTCTGGCCTGGACACCCTCCCTGCCGCTCAGGGCTCGGGCTGTTCTGGCCCAGGGACATCTCCTCACCCCACCCCACCGCCGTCAAAAAGAAGAGCTTAAAGGCCCACGCTTTCCTCAACTCGGGAGCTACCTTGGTCTGCTAGGTAGTCTGCTGCTCTGTCCCTCCCCCAATAAAGACTTCTCTCGTGTCACAAGGTCTGGTCTGGTTCCGTGTGGGATCTCGGTTTCTATCAGTGATGAAAAAGCCCTTAAAAGCACAAACTACACAGTGAAAAATTTATGAAATTATCCAATTTCAAAATTTGAAATTTCAAAATTTGTCTAATGAGCATCATTGTAGTCAGTGTTAATAAATGGGTCATTTTCAAGACTAAAATAATCGAGAGAATAATATTTACATTATGCAAGAAGTTCCTGAAAGTCAATAAAAGACAGAATACTGAAAAATGGGTAAAAGACATACAGAGAAAAATTTCTTTTTTTTTCTTTCTTTTTGAGACAGATCTTGCTATGCAGTTCAGGCTACTCTTGAACTTACTTTGTAGCCCAGGTTGACCTCAAACTTGCAACGATCCTGCCTCAGCCTCTCAAGTGCTGGAATTGCAGATGTGTACTATCACACCCAGTTCATTTTTCTTTTACTTTCCGTTTTTGTTTTTGTTGGTTTGTTTGTTTTCTGAGACAGGGTCTTACTGTGTAGCCCAAACTGGCCTCAAACTCATGGAAGTTCGTTTTGCATGCTGGGATTATGGGTGCACACCACATGCCCAACAGAGAGAGAATTCTGAAGAGACGCTCTCATTTCTCAGGTAATGAGAAAAGGGCAAAAATAAAACAATAGGATGATATCATTTTATGGTCACCAGGCTTCCAGTTTTGTTGTACATGATTTTCAAACTTTAAAAAATACAGCTATCCATATTTTAACTTGGGTTTTGGTGTAGTGCCAGTTGGTATGGTGAGGGGGGACCTGGGACCTCCATGGCCCTGTGGTAAAAGTGTAAAGGGAGACAACCATTCTGGGGAGTACCATGGTGCTATCTTAGCAAATTATGTGTGTAAATACAGCCACCTATTCTTGGGACTTGTCTTGGGCCCTTTCACAGTTCATCAGAGAACAATAATTATGAGGGTGTCTGTCAGTTTGGTAGCAGAAAATGCCCTCCCAGCCAGGATTCTTCAGTTGCCCAGGTAATAGTTCCTGTTGCAGTTCCAGCTGCTTTTGTCTCCCAGAAACAGCTGGTCGGTGCGATGCACAGCTGGTCGCTATCATGTGTATTGTAAGAACCAAGTGAAGACAGCCAGATACTCTACCTCTGCACTTCCCCTCGCAGACCCCACTAAAACCCCCTCCCCAAGCCTTTGGGGCCTGACATTTTGAGGGACAATTGATTCCCTTGATGTAAAACAAATCTGCGTCCAGATCCCGGGTGTCATTTTTGTGTTTCTGCTTGCCCTTGCATCTAGTGCATTGGCCAGGAAGACTGACCATGCTGACCTCTTTGGTCAGTGGTTGTGGCCCTCATGGATGGAACAAGGACCTCTCCAGATCCCAATGGGAAGGCGTGCCCTCAAGATTTCTCAAGTCCCCTTAGAGGTCTGGAGAAGGATTCCTGGCTCCCCACTTGAGCGGCTCATACTGGACTCCAAAGGGAAGAGGATGAAATCTGTTTGTCTATCTGCGTGTCTGACTCCAGTAAGATCCCCAGGAGCACCCCAGTTAGTCTGTCAGTCCTGCTCAACTCGAGCAGAGGGGCAGTCTGATGAACTCTCACTAGTCAGGACCATCCTCAAGGGAAGGGGGCTGGAACGTTTAACCTGAGACCCCGCTGGGTGAGTGTGAGAGGCATGCACAGCATAAGCAATAGGCTGTTTTGTCTGTGCGCCAAGACAGGAAGCACTAGTCTTGGTGGCTGACTGGGCCCTCACAGTTCCGTGGCAATTGACGTGGTATAATGGAGGCCTTGCACGCTCCTTAGCTAAGTTCCTGTGAGGGGTGTGGCCAGACGGACACCCGAATGGTCTGTCTCTGAGGGTACACAACACACATGTAGGGAACCAGAGATGGGAACAAAACCCACAGTCCCTGACTGAAGGTAAAAGGGCTTTTATGGAGTTAAAAATGAAACCAAACTGCTCCCTACATCTCAAAGAAAAAAAAGGAAAAAGAGGCCCATTCTTCCTGAGAATTCCGCCTTGGCACCCTTGTCAGCTGCTGCAGTTGCTGCCAACCCCTGTAGCTTCACTGCCAGCTCCTGACTCGTCTACTTCCATCCACTGGCCTGGTTCCAGCAAGCCACTACCTGCATTTGGCCACAGAGGCCCTACCTCTGGAGCCTTCTGCTCCTGTCCTGGCCAGATGGTGTCATCTAACGCCCACCCAAGATGACTCATGGATTCCTTCTAAGTTCTACATTTTAACCAAGGAAAATTGAACTGTCAGCACTGATGAATGAGTTGCTATGGGCTTTCCCATGTGTCACCCTGCCTATAAAGAGAGAGCAATTCTCAAATACATCGGGGGCGGGGAGGAGGGGACAAAAGGCCCAAAAACATGTCAAAAGTTATTACTGTTACCCAGAAGTCTCCTATAAGGACCGTGGACACCAAAAAGTAAATGCCCATTCACATTAAAAGATAAGAACTAGGGGCTGGGGATATAGCTCAGTGGAATAAGCGCCTGCTTGGCCAGCACAAGGTCCTGAGTTTGATCCCTGGTAGCACCAAAAAAAAAAAAAAACCTCAAAAACTTCAACCTGGATCAGATGACAACTCTTTCATTGGTGTGACAGGCTTATATTAGACAAGACCCTTTCTTCAGGGGTACCATGGTACTGTAACCTCCCTTCTTCAGCTGGGCCACCATAGTACCATCATCAGGGCAACTAAGACTTGTTTCTCGCAACGCCCAGCGGTCTCACGTTTCGTGCGCATCGGGCGGGCCGCGCAGAAAGCCCCAAAGGATAGACTGGCACCTTGGAACCTTCATGCCTGCAGGGACTCCAATAACTGGTGAGATATCGGCGCTCGCGACCAGATCACCGAGTGGGGGAGGAGATCCATCCCTATACCTGCAGGGAACCCTGGGAGGGCAGGGGAGCAGTCTTACACACCTCACCCAGGTCACTAGGTAGGGAGTATCTAACCAATATCTGTACAGCCTTTTAAGCGGAACTCTCAGCAGAAAGCTTAAGGGACATTCTCCCAAAGAGAAGGAATCATTGGAGCAGC